>JACCIA010000041.1:0-106883 GCA_018906985.1 Apocrypta bakeri | reverse complement strand
ATCACGAAGATCATCCAAATCCTTTTCTGTATAAATACCACTTGTGTCCAGAGAAGCTGGATTTAGATATTTCCACGTGGGTTTTGTTAAAGGTTTTATTGTTATTGGAAATCTAGCTTGAGTTGGTCGTGGTAAAACTTTATACCAATCTTCGTCAACAAAATAATGAGAAGGCAGAAGACTATTGCAAGTCACTTGTGTGCCTCTCATCTTTAAAATATGTGTTCTAGGTGTTAAAAATAATGTTTGGTTATCTCTTTGTACTTGTAGTTCAGCATAACAATCTTTTTCATGTTGTAATTGAATTTCTACAGGTATACATTTAATAATATGAACTACTTCACCAGCAGTCACTGCCATGTAACCTGGTCCTTTCATTAAATTATAAGCAAATTGATCAGGTGCAGTCGTTGCTATTGCTAATGCGTTTTTTAAAGTTTCTCTTTCTAAATTACATCTTTGTAATATTACATCTTGATACAATTGTTTAATCTGAGAACGAATATGTTTTTCGACGAATACAAATTTTGAATTTACATATGCAAAAATGTCAAGATTATCAACAGAAATTTCACCCTTTTTCGCAAACGATTCGAAAGTTATTTTATCTTGTAATAATCTTGCAAACGATTCACCCTTTTGAGTTTCGAAAATTACAAGTTTTGGATGTTCTGTACGTATAATTGTATATCCACAAATATTATCTAAATTTTTTCTTGTTAGTGCAAAAGTGACATCTTGTGTAGAAAGAGAATACACTATTTTGTTTGAAAAATCAGGATCAATAATTTTATTTGCTAATCCTTCATATAAAATATTATATTGATTAAATTTGCAATTATCAGAAGGTAATGGATTCCAAAAAGTGTATCCTCCCTCCATATCTATACAAGTACTATCTGCTAATGTGCAAACTGTACCGGAACGTAAATGTAATCTATTGTTATTTAAATCAACTCGGGCTTTATGAGTTTGAACTAAAATTTTTATAGTACCAGTTACAAATACATTTTGCCATGACCCATAAGGATCAGTATAAGTCGTTCCAGTACATGTGCCATCATTCGTGAGAGTTCCAGCAAATGTCATCGGATACGTTACTGTTTGATTAACCTTAATTCCACTAATAGTATGACTGTGATCAAACAATAATGTTCCTGTAGCATACGCTTCTTCACATTGTTTACGGTTAATATCGTAAATGTACTCGAGTTGTCCATTTAAAACTTCAGAATTATAAGATTTCCAACCACAATATTTTATGGTTCTTTTAATTTCTAATTTGCATTGAATAACATTAATATTTGAAAATTCGCTAATTTGTAAAAGTTGTATGTACTGTCGAGTTATATTTACGGTATTTTTAGGTATTTCGCATGGTTCTACATCTATTAAAGACAATGTAGTTATATTTAAAGATCGAGATCCACAATCATAACCTATGAAACCTGATACTGATTTTACTAATAAAAGAAAAAATAAAAATTCCATCTGAAAACAGAAAATGAATATTTTGTTATTCATCTTCCGGTTTTGCTATTTATATGAGAAATTCTGAGTCTATTTGCGTGCACGATTTTTGAAGATTTTTTGAATTGAATTCGAATATTATTTTTATTAATTACTTCCAAGATTTTATGCGGACCTGAGTAGTGATCACCGAATTTACCCGGTTTTGGACCTTTTAATAAAAATACAAAATCTCCGACCTTAAAGTTTTGTTCATTAATTTTCCTATCGTAATATTTTTTATTTTTATGTTTTGATTTTATTAAATTTTCGTAAACAATTTTCCGTATTCCGGTAAATCTTATAACAAGATCTTTTATATAACCGTTATATGTAGGTAAAAGGTCTCCTTCCCTAAGCGGATCGCTTGATGGGAGTCTGGCGAGTTTTCCAAGAACCACTTCATAAGGTGTATGTTTTGTACTTTCTTGCACACATGTATTGTAATTTATCATACAGATATCAATCCAATTATCCCATTCATTATCTGTTGAAGTATATTGTTTAATAAATTCACCTAAAGCGTGATGAGATCTTTCAAGTGAACCATTAGATTGAGGATGAAATGCAGTAGTTTTTATACGTTTGATTTTAAATCGTTTTGCAATTCTTTTCATTAAATTACTAAGGAAATTACTACCTTGATCAGTTAGAATAATTCGCGGAGCACCAAATGTACATATAAATTTTTTAATAAAAGCATCAGCTATTGTTGAAGCTTGTGCGTTGATCCTGCATTGTTAAAATATATTCATTACCGTTTTGTGTTTTTGGTAAAGGTCCTACTATGTCCATTGCAATTTTATCGAATACAGTACTTGGAGTATCTGTAATTATCATTGGCTGTTTGGTTTTTAACCTAACTAATTTTTTTAATTGACATTGATTACATTGTTGTATACGTCTTTGCACATCTTGTTTAAGATTTTCCCAGTAATAATATTGACGAATTCTATTAAATATTTTGAAACACCTCTATGGCCTCCAATTGCTGAATTATGTAGTTCATAAAAAATTTCTTCTCTATTTTTAGGTTCTATATACTGTAAAGTTCATTTACAAATAATAACTTTATATTTTGAATTAATAAAAATTTCTTTAATTAAATTATATACTTTCGTCCATGGTATATTTTTTATGTATTCACTTTTGGCTATACTAAACTCCTTAATATTAATTTTCTCTAATAATTTTTTTAATGAACATAAACAATTTTTTATATTAGTTTCAGTGATTAATTGTGAAACAGAATTTTCATCCTTTATACACAAACCTAAATAATATTTATTTCCGCTTCGTTTGAATGTATTTACTGAACCTAAATTTAAGTTTTGTTTTTCCGGAATTTTATTATTTTCTATTAAACCTATTGCTCCCTTATCACATGGATTTCCAAAAATGTCTACAAAATAAGCTATATTATCATGTCTAAAATGTAAAATTTCTCTTGTTTCTATTATATTACTTATACAGGTATTTATATCTAAATCAATGTTAGATTGTTCATTAATGATAATTTCTTCATTTGAATTAATATCACTATTACTGTTACTATCACTGAATGATTCACTATCATATTCAAAATCATTATTTTTTATTCTCTCGCGTTTTTTGTATTTAACTTTTGGTTTACGCGGTTTATCAATGTCTGGTTCAATATCACTATTGCTTGATTCAGCATAATTTATTTTATCTTTGTTACGTAAGTTCATTGGTTTTATTTCAGCGTTATTTTGCAAATTTTTAATTATTCTTTCTTGTTTATTATTTGTTTGTGGTTGATTATTATCTTTTAATGTTAATAAATTCTTCTGTTGTCTAGTTATAGCATTGATATTAACTTCCACAGGATTTCTTGATAATGCATCAGCATTTGAATTTAATTTTCCTGGTTTATAAATAATTTCGTAGTCGTATTCAGATAATTTAAATCTCCATTTTTGAACTCTAGTATTCAAATCTGCGGTCTTGAACCAAACTAATGGTTGATGATCGGTATATATTTTTACTGGTCTACCGAAAATATATAGTCGTGTATATATTTAATGTAAGATCGCGAGAGCTTCTTTTTCATATATCTCGTAGTTCAGTTCTGGACCTCTTAAAACGCGTGATGTATATGCGATTGGTAAATCTTTCCCTACACTACCTTGACTTAATACACTACCTATAGCATAACCACTACTATCAGCACATATATTAAAAGGTTTATTAAAATCTGGAAATTGTAAAATTGGTGGATTACACAAGGCCTTTTTTAAAAATTCAAATGCATTATTAGCTTTTTCCTCCCACTCGAAAGTTATTTTATCTTGTAATAATCTTGAAAGAGGTTTTGCTATTTTTGCGAAGTTTTGAATAAATCTGCGATAATATCCTGCAAGTCCTAAAAACTGCCTGACATTTTTCCTATTTTTAGGAGTTGGAAATTTTGAAACTGCTTCAATTTTTTTAGGATCTGGACTAATCCCTTTTTCACTGATAATATGTCCTAAATAATTTACTTTTTGTTTCATAAACTCACATTTGTCAATTTGCAATTTTAACTTAGCTTCTCGTAGTCGGTTCATTACTAAATCGAACTTTACGTTGTGTTCTTCGATAGAGTTACTTCCGATGATTAAGTCATCAATATAAATAAATATTCCTTTTATTCCTTTAAGACCATAAAGAATATTGTCCATTAATCGTTGGAATGTTGCGGGGGCGTTGCGTAAACCAAATGGCATTCGAACATAGTGCCAATGTCCAAAAGGTGTAGTAAACGCAGTTTTATGAGCATCTCGCGGATTCATGCGAATCTGGTGGAAACCCGACGCCATATCAAGTACCGTATAATACTTATAACCACCTAAGTAGTCGAAAATCGTGAGAATATTTGGCAGTGGATACGCATCTGCTATTGTTTTTTCATTCAATTGTCGAAAATCAATTACTAATCTCCAACGTGGTTTTCCATCAATTCCCGATTTTTTTGGAACTATCCAAACTGGTGAGTTATGATCAGAGTCTGAAGGTATTATTATTCCCTGCTCTAAAAGTTCATTTACTTGTCTGTTAAGTTCGTCTCTTACTGAGTAAGGTAAATTGTATTGATGAGCATTAATTGGAATGTCATCTGTAGTGCGAATTCTATGCATGACTAAATCTGTCGCGCCTAGCTTGTCTTCTTTTAAAAAGAATAAATCCCTATTATTTTGAATTAATGTAATAATTGATGATTTTGTTTCTTGGTCTAGATGTTCTAATCGTAAATAGTCCTCAACATTTTCACTCTTATTATTTAAAGAAATCTTAGTTGTAAAAATATCTTTATTTATATTTACATCAAACAAATATGCTTCTCGTGTTGGAATGCATTCATTTTTTATATTTAATTCTTTAAAAACTTGTTTTTGAGAGATGAAAAAATGAAAATTGAAACCAATTCTTTCATTATCATTTTGAGATATATCCTGAGTCTCAAAATTTTCTGAATCAACAAAATCAGACTCGTTTTCATCATTTAACTCGTGGATATTATTTGTTGAGCTACATAAATCTCTTTGTAAGCTTGAATTGTCACTAAAATCTATTGAGTCATAAGCTAAGGGTTTTAAAGGTAATTCTCTATTATTATGAATGATATGCTTTCTATCAAAAATTAATTTTGTTTGAGCAAATGAATTTATAAGTAAACCTTTTCCATAATCAATTAAAGATTTTGATTTGGTAAAATACGTTGAACCTAATACTCCTTCACAAGGAATTTCAAAATCATCAGATACCGCTTGAAATTCACAACTATAACCTAAAATTTTAATTTCAGTAGCCCCTAAAGTTGGAATTAGATTTTTACCTACGCCTCTTAAATATACTATTTTGCTAGTATCTATTTTAACTTGAGATGGTAATAACTTTTTCTTAATTAAATTTGTTTCTGAACCTGTATCTATCATAAAAAACCCGTTAGTAAAATTATTAATAAATTTAATGTAAGGTAAACATTGAATATGTTGATTGTTAGTTTTAATATTAGCTATACGTTTATTTTCAGCTATAAAATTTGTATTTTTATTTTGGTTAAAATTCATTTTTTTGTTATTAATTTCCACCGTTTCGTTTTTATAATCTATTTTTGCTTTATTGTTTAAAAATATATTTGAACCTATAATTCCACTAAAAGGAATTGGAAAACTATTCGGAACTATTATAAATGGAATAATTAGGCCGAATAATTTCATATTAACTGTGCCTAAAGAAACTGTTTCGCTGGAACCAATTCCATTAATAGAAATTATATTATCGCGTAAGATTGGCAAATCTTTGTCTACCAATCTCATTCTAATTATTGATATCTCGGAACCTGTATCTAACATAAAACTAAGTTTTATATTTAATTTAGGATTTAAGAAACTTACAAAAGGAATTAATTTGCTCGGAAACATTAATTTAATGGTAGAATGTCGTACAGAATCTCGTCGATTGCGGACGAAGGAGTGTTTGAGCGCTTCGTATTCAAGTTCTGACCCTCCGACTTTGCGCTCGTTTTCGGGGGTATTTTCGAGTTTCCCGAATGTGATTTTAACTTTCGGCATTCTTCAATACTATGGCCTTTATTTTTGCAATAATTACAAATTATGTTAATTTTAGTATTACAAGTCGCGGCGGTATGTCCAATCTTATCACAAAGTTGACAGCTGACTCGACTCCGTGATGATATAGGATCTTCTATTTTTATATTTTTTAAATTGAAACACTGGCTAGCTACGTGTCCCGGTTTTTCGCAAATTTGACATTTAATTTTTGACTTGAAACATTGTGAAGCTAAATGACCTGGCTTATTACAAATTTGACATTTAGGCTTGTTTCTAAAGCAATTGTTTGCTTGATGCCCACTTTTATTGCAAATTTGGCATTCTAATTTTGTTTCATTTAATTTTTTATAACATGAGGTTATTGAATGTCCCAATTAATTACAATACTCACATCTAAAAATTCTTGTAAAGTAATATTGTGACCATCGAATTCTGGTACTATTTTAATTACGTCTTTTAACGAAACTAATTGGTTATGTTGTAAACTAATTGGTTATGTTGTAAACTAATAGGGGCGGTTTGATTTTGATTAGCCATTTTTGGTAATTTAATATCTATAATTTGGTTTACACGTTCTATAGGAGCCGGACTATGTTCTATTTTACTATTTTTTTTTACTTCTGGCTTAAGAGTTTTAATTTTACTAGTGTTAGCTCGTGTCACTCTCGGTGTATTGTTTTCACTCATGACATATTTTTTTATTGAAGTTTTATTTATTATAATATAAGTTAAGAACTGGCTCTTGCGAACGGATCATCAGCCCAGGAGACAGAGTCGATCTTTCCTTATAATATTATAATATTTATATATATATATTTTTTAATCTAAAGTAATTACTTCAATTTCATTATCTTTAATGTTAATTTTAGAGTTTTATTTTTATACAATTTCTCATTACTAATACATTTCCAAGAAAGAATCTCTTGAATTTTGGAAATGTCTTGATGATCTTTTCCCGTTCTTTCTTTAATAGCGAGAAGAACGCGTAATTTAGTTTTTAATGTTCTTCGAAGATAGTACATGCGATTATTAATAACTATTTCAAATTTAAAACCTGGGCGTTTAGTATAAATTGCCTTAAGATCAATGATTTTGCGCGGTGAATTTTCCATTTTTAACAATGTAGTTAAACTAAGGAAAGCATCAGTAATGCCCGCGTGAGTTTTCACAAAATCTAAATAATTTTGTTCGAGTTCCCGTAGACGAGTACGAGTTTTAAAACTAACGATATGTTTTTTGTTAGCTTCAATTGTTGACACTAAAAATTTTTTTAAGAATTTCCAATGTTAGAATTGTGTTGAAAAAAAATATAATCAGAGTATATAATTTAATAACTCAAAAAAAAAAAAAAAAATCAAAATAATTTTTATTCAAAATCATATCATAATAAAAATTGAAAATAATCCCTCCGGAGCCTCCAAATTTTTCTGTCACGTCCTAGACAGGATTGACAAAATTTTATGGATAATTTTCTCGTTTTTTAGCCACAATCTTTCGATCGTATAGCTAGGGAAATGATATGATTATGAGGAATCTTCTGTTTCATGTAACAGAGAACTACATACATTCATATAGAATTCAATGCAGTTTCTATTTATGATAAACGACAAAAGTGGAAATTTGTTATTAAAGGAATGTATAAATTTCATAGATTGCCATAAATACATTTGTATAGAATTTCTACTGACTCTTCCAATCGGATCAACGGTCCAGGGGACAGAGTATAGAATTCTTTATGGTTCTCTCTGTCTTTTATTTGGAAAAAAATAGGAAAATGAGTTAATGGATAGAAATAGGAAAAAAACAAAAGATTATATTTAAATTTCTTAAATTATATACTCTTTGATTTATTTTTACTTATAAGTGTTTAATTAGAATTTCATTAAATAGTATATGTTATGTTTACTCACTTTTGAAGTTGTAATAGTTGACACTTTTATTACTTATTAGAACTCTGGCTTTAGTTCAAGTTGAATATAATTTTAAATTTGATTTTAACTTAACTTTAACCTTTATTAAACTTTTTTCTAATTGTTTATTGAATTGCTTATTGAATTTATTGGACTGCTTGAACTGTTTGACTTCTTGACTGTTTTAGTTTTTTTCTTTTTTTTGAACTCTTGCTTGGACTGTCTTTGACTTTTCTATGACTCCCCCGACTCCCATTCTTACTGAACCGAACGGCACTATTTATACGCTGTTCACAAGTGACAACGTAACCAAGAATTGTAAAAAAATGCAAGGTAAGGTTTATGAAAGCAAGGTTGCATTTCTCCGAACCATGAGCATTTAAAAAAAAAACATTAATCGTTATAGAATTTGAAATTGCAAGCTAATGCTTACATCGCGGAAGTCTTTAGGTCAGTTTAAAAAATGTCAACGTTACAATTTCTTGAGCGTCTTGTAGAAATAAATACAATTGCTTAATAATAATTTTAACATTCTTAATTATTATTAATAATTCTATATCACTTATTGAAATATGTAAGTGAATTGTATTATTAATAATTTACATTTAGTTATAATTAATTCTAATTTGTTGATTGATTGATTTGAGATACTTATTAAAACTATCTGATTATGATTGTGGAATTCTTTCTTATAATTCTAATTCATAAATTTATCCTATGGTCTAATGTTGGCTGAAGATGACTTGTTAACTGGTGTTGTTCTTCTTAGTTATATCTTGGTATTGTTGCTGCTGATGTTGTCGATAATAAAATTTGCTGGATGTTACACTACTGTCAAGCGAGCGAAGTATGATATCATGAGCTTTACAAAAGTAAGAGAGACATACGAAGTTGTCCGAGTACTAAATAAAATCAAATTAAAACTATTGTAATTGAAGCATTAGTTCATACTATTTAGAATCGCATAATAGTTAATGGAATTATTTCATTGACATAATGCTGTGAATTAAATGCTATTGTTATAATAATTTGTATGGTTCTTTTTCTTTTTATTGTATTAGCGAGGCGGGTATTAATAACTGTGATCTCGAATTCTTCGAATTAGATATCCTTTATTATTATTATTAACTATTCCCCATCCACGAGCATCATAAACTTTCAGTCTCTAAGTTCTTGACTTATTGCGTCGAATTACGTTTTCATATTTTTCTTTATTATCTAAGAGACAAATAGCATTTTAGCTTAAAATTTACAATACAAAAAGATTAAAAACTTACCCCGATTGGGCCAATAAGAGTTTCTTATTGATTACTGTATAATGCTAGTTACGTTTAATAATATATTGATATACAGAGTAATACTGTAGAAGTAATCTAAATAATGGTTCGAAATGTTTTTGCGGCCCGACGGCTCGCGAATGTCTTATGGATTAATTCGCATTGCTTTATAAACCAGACAGCCAGTCGATAAGATGATCGAACATATGACACCAGGGCCGACTATACATGGTGGGGCCTGGGTCCCTTACAAATTATTGTTCCTGCTCAATCAAGGTAGGTTCTCGTGTTATCCATTGACATGCGTTGTACTGATATAGAAATTCCTTGCAAAATTCAGATCGGATGTTACATATCGACAACATCAATAACTTTTGGTATCAATCTTTAAAGAAAGTGTTCATCTGTCAATAAAAGAAGTAACCGTAGAAGAATAAGATGGAAGCCAACATATTAGATGGAATCCTGGATTTGTAGAATTGTAGGATGTCAAACAAAGAATGTTTTCAACCAAATATTCAAAATGATCGATAAGAGATTCCTGCATGTACAAATCCCTCGCTTAGTTCGTTTCCCTGGCCTACTTCGAATACGGAACATAGAAAAAAAGTTTAAAAAATCATTATATACATATATAAATTATTATTTGTATAGATATGATAAATGTTTAATCAATTACCTAACGATTTTTACACAACGGACATTAAAAAAGATCTACTTATTCGGAAGTAAAATATTCGATGTTTAATAATACTACTCAATTAGTATAGTATGCTCTCAAATATTCTAGACTTTTAGACTTTATATGAGTAATTATAAAGAATTGAGTTGTATACTCACATTAATATACAAAAGCATGGTCACACAAATATTTGCTAAATATACCATTAGGAATATAGACATCTTATGCCATATTTTTTTATTAATAAGTCATTTATTGAGAAAATAAACAAGAATATTTAATAATTTGCCTTAAGGTATAGTCAATAAGCGAAAAATAATTTATAAAATACTAAAAAATATATTGCTTTATATATTGTTGTACATTATACTATTTTATGTAATACTTGCTGCAGTTTTGTACAGGCAATGTTTGTATTTAACGCATGCTAGATTACAGATATAATTCTAGCCGTTTCGATCGGAAGAATCTACTATAGAATAAACCATGTACACAAGAATTCGAACTGTGTTCAGCTTTACACGTAGACTAATAATAAAACTATAAAGGGTCCAGTCATAATTACTTTAATTGTAACTTATAGTGATAATAACATTCATGAATAAGGCAAAACGAATATTTTGCTTACAAATAAGAGAACAAAATTAAGTTCTTACACACATGTTTTTATGATTACTTAAAACAAAGATAACCTAAATAAACATTTAATATGTAATTTTAATAAGGACTACTCAAAGATAAGTGCTGTCGTACTCAAACGATATTTAGTATCTACAATTATAAATACCTATATTTCAGTTTACAAACAAATGTTAGTACTCAGTCGTTCTTTCATGATAATATGAACAAATAATAATAACTAATGGTTTTTATGAATATAAATTATTTTACATTGTATTCGTGTTTTTCTTAGTGGCTTTCGTGTGTTACTCGATCGATGACACATTTCCAAAAATTATCAAATCTAATTTAAATATTTATAAGCATAGATCCATTACATTACTATTATACTTTTTATAAACATGGAATAATTTTAAGGTATAGAGTACAGCATTACTATAGGCTCATGATATAAACTTTCTGAAAAAAAAACCATTTACAAGAAATATTTCGCGAGTAGAAGTTTTTCTGTTTGTCTTATTTATCATATCACTACATATGATAAAATAAATACAAAATAATTCATGAAATAATAAAGATTAACTGTTCTATAAATAACCATCAAGAGTATGGATATATTGTTAAGGTTGAATAAGAAAAAGAACTTGGCATATTTCAAATCTAATTTAGAGAAAAAATTATTCAGGTGACATTCTGAGATGTCTTTACGTATCATTATAATTTAACTTTTTTTAATCACAATCTCCCCATTGTATAGCATAATCATTTACATTTTGTGTCTATGTGTTGTTTTTATAAAGATCGAATTGAAATTTAGGATTTACAATAATTTAAACGAAATGAGTGTCTAAAATCTATATCGAATTCAAGACATATAAAAGACAATTCTTTGGATTAGTTCTAAGATAGAATATAGAAAAACTAGGAAATTATATAATGCACTTAAGTTTAAAAAAAAAAATTATATATCATACATATATACATTATTATTTGTATAGATATGATAAATATTTAATCAATTACCTAATCATTTTTACACAGCGAACATTAAAAAAATATCTACTTATTTGAAAGTATAATATTCGATATTTAATACTACTCAATTAGTATAGTATGTTCTCAATTATTCTAGACTTTTAGACTTTATGTAAGTAAATTATAAAGAATTGAGTTGTATACTCACATTAACATACAAAAGCATGGTCACACCAAAATTTTCCAAATATACCATTAGGATTATAAACTTCATACGCCATATTTTTCTATTTAATAAGTAATGTTATAAAATAAACAAGAATATTAAATAATTTTCACTACGGTATAGTTAATATGCGAAAAATTATTTAGAATTCATTACAATTTTATTAACATTAAGTGAATTATGGGTAATCGGGTGAAGTTTAATGGAAAAAGATTATATTTCATGTAGGTCCATCGCGCTCCTTTATCGGACACACTAAGAACCAGGAAAGTGTCCGCCACTTGTTGACTGCGAGGTGTGGTTGCCTCCGCTCAATACTCCCCAAGACATTCCGGGGGTCATCCTCTTTCCAAAGGATCCAAATGGTTAACTGATGCGGTTCTTCAGTACCGACATATCTGTCTGTACCATTCCCGCGATAATACATCTTCCGCCAGTATCACGATTACACCCAACCGAAGAAATCGCGAAAAGTGTCAAACTGTCCTTTCTCATTATTGAAGAACTCAGTTTCAACACCCTTGTTAACGAGAGTCAACCAACACTGTTGGTGAATCTCCTGATTAGGCTAGCCTCTTCCACGATCAGCCGTAACCGTTGCAACATTCGAGTTGAAGTGAGATTCAACTATGTGTAAATCTTTTTTAATATTTGATTAAAAAAACAACTTTTATTAGTATATTATTCAATTGTAAATACCTGCAGTCATGTAGAAACGAATACATTAAAAAGTATATAACTACCGATTTTGAGCTCAATCCATCCATATGTTGACTTTCAATCTTACAGTGAGTAATTTTCTACTCCTTATTGTAACTAGCTATCGAAAGGTTTTAGAGAAAAGAATTTATTAATTTAAATTTCAAAGGTGTCTTGCCGTTTTAAGCACTTAACAATCTGATTTACTACTGGGCATAGGAATATCCAGCTGTACTCGTCCTGCAAAAGTACGTAGTGAAGAATGAACTCGGCTAATAGCCGTGCATTGACTGAGGACTGATCACATCGAAGTCCAGGGTGTAGTATCACGCTCATTAGATTTGACGTGAGAGCTTAGGTGAAAAATAAAATCTCGATATATTTTGGGAATTAAATATTTTAAGAGTTTTTTTTTCTTGAGCCAAAACCAAACCCAATCCGTATCAAATAAAACACTGTAAAGTATTGAAAAGTTGTTTGTGTTTCATTGCATTCTGTCTCGTTCTAAAAGACATTTTTTAATTAACTAGTTCTTCCTCTAAGGTGTTCAAATTATAATGAAATTTATAATATTTAACAAATTTATAAAAATAAGATCATACTATTTAATAATTAATATTTTTTAGATTTATGTGTACAAATTATAATGATGGATAAAAAACAAGATTTAAACGATTTGACAGAACCACAAATTTATGACAACATAAATGTAGTTATAAGGTACGTTTAGATATTATAAGATTAATATTATTATGCATAATATTAGAATTAACGGCATTGTCAATTATTAACAGTCAACTGTTCTATTGAGTTTCTAAGTAATCAGTTAATGCCATTTGTAAAAACGACAGAGCCTTGGAAACTGTACTGCGAGAAAGTTCCTCTTTATTCTTATATACTGAGTATGTCTTGTATAACATTCTTGGTACTGGGTAGTCACTGATTCGACATTATGTAAGAATAGAGGCTAATCTGAATTTTGATTTAGCATTGAAATTAGGCATATGGTGTAGTAACCAAATGTAAGAAAACTGAATATTATGAGACCATACACCATCACCGAATCGATAGAAATAAAGCGACCGATGACCAACCGTAGAATTGGTTATCTGTATATGAGGGAACACGCGCGACGTTAAAGACTACCGTCGGAGCGCCTTAATGTGGTGATCCTAGTGACGAACTGCTCACAACGATCGGGAAACGTGATAAATGAGAATATTCACCAATTGTTTGTGAATAGGCTAATGATGCATTCTGCCTTTCTCTGAGAAGTGTAGCGTGACCGTAAGCAGTGCGTGTACTCATGAACGCGCGTTAACTGGTGCTCGCGTATATGTATAAAGAAGAATCTTACATGTATGACGGTGAAAGGCTACGGCAGGTGCGGCTCAGCTACGGCAGGTACGTTGAGCATCTAACGGAATAGGCTAGGTTATATATGCGTGTGAATATGTGCGTGAATAAGTCGAACAATAGCAGATACGGTTAATGACATGTATTTTTTCAGAAATTTACAAGACGATTGAAAACTCGTGATATTACTCAAAATACTCTTAAAATATACTTTCTGTTCAACATAAGTTATAAAATGCAATACATTTACTCTGCGTGATTCGAATTTGTTCAAGTTAAATTTTGCTTATTGCAAATGAAATCGTTAACTTATTGATCTTATCCATTAATACGTATATATAATCAAGTCGAAGAGTACGCGACTAAAAGAACATCAAAAATCGTTCAAATTTATGTGCAATTTTGCTACTAAGTATATTAATACAAGCACCATTGGTGTGAATGATTTGGGTCACAAATTGCATAAAAAAATGAAAAACACTGAATAATCATGCGTATAGCTTACTTTCTTTGATACAGTTCAGCATGTCACTAGTAAGACTGATACCATGCATTAGTATTTAAATGCACGGTCACGATTGTTCAAGGGTACATGTGATATGACTGAAGAAGCCCCGAATAACAACATCGAACAAAAGTGATAAACTTCACCAAAAACACCAAATCTTGAAAGTTAGAGAACAAATTTATGATTAGTAAAAATTATAATTCTGGGCAGAATGATTGACGGGCAAGTTAATCATTATTCTCTACGCTAGATAAACAGAGCAGAGGGAGCCTATCCTTCTGTTTTACCGATTTAGCACTTCCTCTAGAGAAAACTGTTGCACGAAGCCGAACAGAATGTATGCATATTCCCACTCGGTATGGGCTAATCACCTTAATCTTGGTGGTTTTTATATTTTATGAGTCGTAATATTCTTAGTAACAGGAAGAATAGTGAATCTATAGTAGTGGCCCGCCGAAGTATCTGGATTCCTTCAATGGTGAAAGAATTTATATTTTTAATTTTGTGAAAGATTGGATTATGTTTTTATGGTTATATGTTGTATTACAAAAATATAAGCCGTAGCACATAGTATTATTCGAAAAAGGCTAAATTTAAATGCCAGAATACTTGTGAGTGAGCGGACACTGATAGAAAATTCAATCCAAAGATTTGTACCTCAAATAGAGTTATGTAAGAGGTACCGAAAAAGGGTAAGCCGATTAATATAATAAGGAGTATCAATGACCGTGGCTTTGGTTTTAGAGATGATTAGTTTTTAGACGATTACTGGTGGGCCAACAGGAGATCGTGTTGGCATTAGCCGCCATCTTGATTTCGGAGAGGACGTACTACGCAGCACAAACAGAGGAGAAGAAAGGCAGCGTGATAAAAATTGTTTAAAACTTTTGAAATTTTCCTCCTGGAAGAGCACATTTTACACAAAATGGCGCCTAACATTAAATAAAGTAATTCAGAAAAGCAACATTTTCTTTCAGGTCGCGTATTTCACAAAATGACTTCCATCGCCATGAAAATTATTTAGGATTGTTAAAATTTACTGAACGCAAAAAAGTGCCCAGAGTGATACGAATTATGTGGAAACAGGCACGTTTTATCTTTTTGATATGCACATTGACATAAAATGGCGTTAAATAAATTATTCAACATTATCAAAATTTTCATTCGAGATACGGTCATTCGTCATCAAAAAACGTCGCCTAAATAATGTTTATTGAATCAAAATTATAACGTAAAGATTTTTTTTAGATTGCGCATATGTCCGACCAAGTAGCGACCGATGTAATTAAAAAAATATATATTATGTTTTCTCGAGACTCGCAATTCTCAGCGAAATAGATACAAAAGTTGCCTTTCGAGCATACAGTTACGCATAAGGCAATAGAAATCCCAGTATCGAGACACGCGCTAATTGCGAAATCAACAACGAGAACGTAAATTCAATGCAAAACATTAGTCGAGCATCAAGTCGAACAACGTTGAGCACAATTGCTAATTGTGAAAATTCCTAGCCAGAGAGAGTCTAAATATTATGCATACTACAAATTATTATCTGTTATTTATATTACATATTATTATTATAAATATTGTTAACAATCTATAATATTGTCACATATATCTATAAACGTGTTTATACACCGGTCAATGTATTTAAGATAAAAAGAAGTTGATAATTAAAAGAGAAACTGACGTAAAGCTGAGGATAGAAGAAGCAATTTTATTTCTTCTTGCATATTATTATCCAAGAATAAGGTACAAGTGAGTGACATCGAAATATGAATAAAAAATAGAAGTACACTCGGTTCATAAATGAATTCAAAACAAATAATAAAAGCCGAACGAAAAGCGATAGATAAAAGAAAATAAAATGGTAACTTCAAATCTTTCTGGAATCGATGCGGATACCGCACAAATAAGTGATTCGTTTATCAACTCTATTAACAACGAAGTATTAGACGAATATTTCGACATGTTAATGTTAATACTTTTCGGATCTAACGTAGGACATGGGAAAACCAGCGAGAGATTCGCGCTATTGGTTGAATATTAGAGTTAATAAAATAAAACTCAAAGCTTTAGTCGATATCGGAGCCGCTTGCACAATAATAGGAAAGAGCGGTGAAGAAATAGCTCGGAGAATGAAGATATATGTTGAATGGATGATGTGCAGAAACACAGTAATGGCGCACGGCTATTCAGAGTCTAACTTGCGAAAAAGACGAAATAACTATCTCCATAATGAAAGCAAGAGTATAATCTTTGAAAACGACAGATTTAGTCGAATCTGAGATATATTTACTGCCAGACATACGCCCCGTGAAACAACGGCATCACCCAGTATCCGGCAAAATGCTGGAAATACAGAATAATCAATTAAGTAAATTAATAAAGCACGGAGTAGTCGTGCTGCTCATGGATTAATCTAATTGTAATGGCTAAAAATCACGATTGTACGAGTAGTACACACAGAATGTGCGTAAATATGAAAGTCGTGAATGAAATATCGAAAACAGATGCGTATCTGTTAATGTACATGCACGTAATATTAAATAAATTAAAGAATGCTAAGTATATACTAACTATAATCGAGCTCAGTAGCGCACATCATTAGATAAGGTTAAAAGAGAAATCGAAAGAAATTACTGGATTTACAGTAGCACGACTAGGACTTAAACAATTTACATGCCTATCGATGGGGCTCAGCAGAAGCGGAGGAACCTTTCCAAAATTACTTAAAAATCTCATCGGTGGCCTCGAACTGTATGCCTACAAATAGGTAGTTACCTAGATGACATTTTGCTAGCAACAAGCACATTTGAAGAGCATTTGCGTATTTTCTGCGAGCTATTAAAACGAATAAACGACGCGGTCTGAACAATAATTAGGGATAACAGCGAGTTCGAAAAAAACGAAGTGAAGTTTTTAGGATTCATCGTAAACGAGAAAGGATTATGAATAGATCTGGAAAAAACGAAAGTAGTTAGAAACTACCCAAAACCAAGAACACTATCCGTACAAGTTATTGTGAGTAACTCTCTCTACACTCTTTGGCAATGTTTAGACCTCCCAGGGTCCTAGTATTTTCCCTGCGTTTGTTGCCCGATTGCGACTATATTAAATTTAGTTATTACAATATGTGTTACATTGGTTTTTAGACGCAGCCCGAGGAAGCAATTCCTTCTCCTATCGTGAAGCTTTTTCTCCCATTAGAGGAGTAAAATTTCAATGTTTTTTAACCGAAAGCTTTAACGCGCGATTTCTTCATTTTTCATTTTTATGCTTATTCATAATTTGCATACACTCTAGAAAAAAATGGAAAAAGGTATGTTTAAACACGTTTTTAAACAATGTAAAGTGATATTTTTTTAAATATATACTTTTTTTCAATTTTCGAAAAATTGTTGATTATCGATTTTTTAGTTCATTTCTAATACAATTTTATAAAATGATATTTCGTTTTGAATTATTGTGTCATCAACTACGGTCTCCAGATATCCAGCTATCAAGAGGAGCTTTTAGGTTTTTGTTTGAAGCTTGGGAATTAGGACCAAATGTACAAATTCAACTTTTCTTCTCCATTTTGGCTCTCATGATTTGCTCCCTTTATGCTCTCTCTGTGTTTAACGCCGTATTGACCTGAATTGAAACAATCATTCTTCTGAAAAAAGTTAGCTCACAGAGGATATTGTCGAGAAGGAAGTAATATTTGTATGTCTTTTTGTACACACCCAATAAGTTTCTACTATTATTATTATTACCAGTAAGCGGGGGGGGGGGGGCTCCAATCCCTGACACTTAGGTTTTGCACTTTGCACTCATTGGATCCTCTCTTTGAAGGTGTTTGTCTACTCAGGCATGCTTGCCTCCCTCCGTAATAGGTTAGTTCCATTAACGAACGGTCACACTGGCGTTCAGTCGACACCTCATGTAGAAAATATTAAACCAAGCGTCGAGACTTTGAGCGTGCGAGGACACGAGTGACGGAGAAAGCTTTAACTAATAGCCTTTTTTTCATTTTCAAACATCTCTCATAAGTCGCCAAATATATTAGAGAAACTAGTGCAATGACATCTTCCAGATGACAATTATTTTTAAATTATAAACAATGTTTTAGAAACTCTATGAAATCCAAATTATCCAGTTACTTTTCCTGTATTATTCGTTTATGTTATAATAACATATTACGTTATATATAAACCCTATATTATTAATTTATGCTACATGGTGATCAAATTATATGACATTTTTTGGACCTAGAAAAAAGGGCGAGTGCTAATTTTCTAGTCCCAGAGCTAACGAAAAGTCATGTACTTATGTAAATATCGATATTATTAATACTCATCACGCTATGACTCTTGTAATAAGTCGTAAGAAAATAATTAAAAACTTAATGATTTGGATAATTTATTTTAGAGTGCGTCCGCCGAATGAAAAAGAAATAACTGCTAAAGATCATCTAGCTCTTCAATTTCCAGGTGACGGACAAATTATTCTTGTAAGTAATTTCTAAAAGAAATTAAGTATATATATTGCAACGTCACAAAGTTGCAGTGAGATATACACACCGTGAAGCTGCGTATGTATCACTCAGATTCAAAACATCTCTCCGAAGGGACGCTCAAAGTCAGTGCTTGTTTACACTGACTCGAGCTGAAAGTTCCTTCGTGATGTTTTTTTTTTATTTAGACAAAGAGCACACGATCAATTAGGTAAGATAACCCACCTGGAGGGAAGGACTTATGCCGGTCACGCGGCTCAAACGACGCGTAATTTACCTGCGTTTGAACCAAAATTGGTCGAGTGCGTTGCGGTAGAAAATTTCGAGCCGCCTTTGTTTTGCTCACCCCGCAGGTAAAGTGTCGCATTGAGATGCGACAGTTATCTCTCGAACTCCTTACAACAAAGACCTTAAATTACTTATCTACTCATCACTAAGCTGAGCGCCCCGTATTCTCACTGGAATCTGTGAGAATACACTACTCAAGTACTATGTAAGTTGTGACGCGGTTATTTTCTGTTTTTCTCCTTCCTGGAGATCGTCGCCGCATCGACAATTTCCCTCGTGTTTGCTCTTCCGGGTCTAGCTCAGTGTGCTTCGTTTAATAACGGACCGCGGAGATAGTCGGGGTTTGCCGAGCTCGTGAGCATTCCGCCGATGCAAGGAGGTACCGGGATTCAGGACGTGCTGGGCTAGAAAGGGGAACAAAAAAAGGATTCTTTTTGCCTTGTGTCTCTTTCAGGGATACGGCACATCCGCCGCTCTCCCGTTTATTGTCGCGCAACTGAATTTACATGCCTCTCTGAGGCGATCGCTTTCCTGGCCGTGTCGGTATGTGCGCGGTCCATCGGTCGCGTGGTTTTCGATCGCGAGAGAGAGAGTAAAAGAGAGAAACGATACGCTCACGGTCCGGGTCAGATCGCCGCTTCGTGACCGCGTTCGCTGCCTCGGCGGTGGTCGCTCTGCTCCTGTTCAGCTACTCTCCCTACGGCTGGTAGAATCCGGTTGCTCGCCTCGAGTCTCCCCGTTTCGGCCTTGGGCCGCTCGTAGTCTTTCGCCCCGGCCCGCGAGTCGGAAAAGACGTCCGCTCGCGCTCGCTACTCTCCTCAGAAGTAATCTTGAAAAACTCTCGTGCCCTATTCAAGGTTTTCCTCATTTCGGCGCTTCTCTCTCGCGCTATTCTTCTTCACTTCCCTCTCTCTCGATACATTCGCTAGCTAGTTGTATTTCGTGGCTTCGCACGTGGCCCCTGTCGCTTCGATACGTCATCCGCCGTGCGTGCTTACGTGTGCGTGTGTATCGCGCTCGTGTGCGCTGAGCGTTTCCGAACGCCTTGTCGCAAAGTATAACATTAATTCGTCTACCAATGGTCCCCAGGATTAACGCTTCGGCAGAAACTGGGAAGCGGTCTTAAAGTCTGCGTTTGACCTCGTGTAACCATTTTCTTATTGTGCTTTGTACGTAAAATACAAAGGACAGGTTCCCTTTGTCCCATGGATCTGGCGTAGCCAGTAGTACATGGGATGCCTCACAGTACAATAAGAAATCTATCGCGAATTACTAATCGTTACTCATATTACTTGCGGCTCGTCTTATTTGAGTTAAGTGATTTAATTTCGGTCTTTAACCGTGCATAATAGTACGCACCTAGCGTAATATTCTGCACTCGCCCTTCGTGGAAATAAGTCAAAACAATTTATCGTACTAATTAATTGAATGATTACAGCTATATTCTGTGCCCTTGTACTATTGTAATACCTTTATTTTATTTCCAATCTGCGAAATATAGAGCCACCTCTTGATGGCGCAAAAGTACACTTTTATATAAGCCGTATTCTCGTCTTTGAACACTAAGAAAAAACGCGTGCAGTTGGGCAACACCACGTTTATAGGTCCGCAGTCGTGGGAGTGAATTTTCTCTCCCGGACCATAAATACTTTCACTGCGAACGCTTAGATGTGGCTTTCTGGACTGCTTGCCTAGAGCGAACGCATCATAGAAAATATCGGGTTTTCTCTTGGTCAATCTGTTGATGCCGATCTGCTCGCACGTATTCTTTATGGCTTGAACGTTCATGTGTCCCATCCGCTCGAAATGAAGTTATAAGGTACGTTTAGATATTATAAGATTAATATTATTATAAATAATATTAGATTTAACGGCATTGTCAATTATTAACAGTCAACTGTTCTATTGAGTTTCTAAGTATTCAGTTAATGCCATTTTTAAAAACGACAGAGCCTTGGAAACTGTCCTGCGAGAAAGTTCCTCTTTATTTTTATATATTGAGTATGTCTTGTATAACATTTTTGGTACTGGGTAGTCACTGATTCAATAGTGATATTATGTAAGAATAGAAGCTAATCTGAATTTTGATTTAGCATTGAAATTAGGCATATGGTGTAGTAACCGAATGTAAGAAAACTGAATATTTTGAGACTATACACCATCACCGAATCGATAGAAATAAACCGACCGATGACCAACCGTAGAATTGGTTATCTGTATATGAGGGAACACGCGCGACGTTAAAGACTACCGTCGGAGCGCCTTAATGTGGTGATCCTAGTGACGAACTGCTCACAACGATCGGGAAACGTGATAAATGAGAATATTCACCAATTGTTTGTGAAGAGGCTAATGATGCATTCTGCCTTTCTCTGAGAAGTGTAGCGTGACCGTAAGTATTGCGTGTACTCATGAACGCGCGTTAACTGGTGCTCGCGTATATGTATAAAGAAGAATCTTACATGTATGACGGTGAAAGGCTACGGCTTTAGAATGTAACAATTGATTTATTGGTCTTTTTATGATCTCTGAGATCATTTAGACTCTTGGCTTTTGCAATAGTGTAGGTTCGTATTAATACTGAAGGCGACAGTTGATGTAACTAAGACGTCGGCATTCTTTTTAGGAATACTATTCCTTTGTGACTTGACTAGTACGTTGCTGTAAATTTATAATGATTTAGAATATCGAGGAACTCCATATTTACATTGCTTATTTTCGCTGAGCGGTTTGACCACGACGCATGTGCTAACAGTTTTACTTGAGTATTTTCGCAGTGTTATATTTTATCTCAGTATTTTTAGCATTTTACAGTATCAATAGAGAAGAGATTACACTTTCATTCCGGTACATATAGCACGTCTTACAAGTCGTGCTCGTACACGGTTCTTTCTAATTTTTCTCTTATTTTGATAGATCCAATACTTGAAGCTTCGATGATTCGGCCGTCAGCTACTCGAACTTTGTGTTCCATCGAGTTCAGATTTAACACTAAGAAAAAATTGTTTCAAAACGTCATGTGCATTCCTTCGCCAGTATCATCAATCCATACTTCAATATCTGCTTCAATGACGTATTTATAAGTATTCACAATATCACACAGTAAGGACGGAGCGTGCTTCACTATTGAATTACATTTTCTAACTATTTCTGTGCGCTTGTTATGACTCTCGCGGTCAGTATCCTTTTTCGCTCCTTCAATTCTTCTCTCTTTTTTCGTTCGTTTCTTCGGCTTCTGCATATCACTAATCGAAGTTTTTTCATATGAAGCGCGAGTGGCGCTGCAACTTTCCCCGTAAAATCTTTGTCAGATTTGATTCATCGATTAATTAATTTTTCTTGTGTTTTTTTTGTGCTTCAGGCGACAATCTCATGCGGCATTAAAAATTAAATTTTTCTGGTAAGTTATTTACCAACTTTATCACTATTGATGATTCTGATGGTTTTTCATCTGAATCTGCAAGCCCCTTGCAGATACTCTCAAACTGTTCTATTTGGACTGCAATCGATTTATTCTCGTAAATAAGAAACTCATAGAACTGCCGCTACGCACTTTGTTTCGCATCTATACTTGTATCGCCGTACAAATCCGAGAGTTGGTACCACATTTGCTTGGGAGTAGAACAGTTCACTAGGTTGCAGTGCAAATCTTGCGGCACTCAGCACAAAATAATCATTTTAGCAATGATATTTTCTTATATTCTTTGACTTCAGCTCGTTTTATCTCGCCTTCCATTTAATTTCGTCTGCTCCGTAGATTCTGTATCACTCATCTTTAATGATTTGAGAATCACTGTTTTGGACTATATATAAAATGTAAACTCACTACTACACAAAACTGAAATATTCATTTAGTTTAACAAGGGTGGTCTATTTGATAAATATAGATGCGCAGTGGAAGTGTGCTGGGCACATAACCTATTGAGTTAATCTACTTACAATAGATAAGTGTAATTCAATTGATTGTAGAGTGAAACTATATTTATTGAATTGAACATTAAGATACATAAAAGAGGCGGTCTCCTAGAGATATGCGTTTGCTGTTCGGAGGTTCGTACTAGACTAAAAATCAAGCTTCGTTCTAGGCAACGTGAACTGTCAAAATTCAGTACTAGACATTATAAAGGGATAATCTCTCCTCGGAGTCTTTATTGGTCCGAATCTTCAGTGGTCGGTCTCTAATGCTGCGAGTGTTCGACGTATAATAAAACTCATATCCATATACATGAAAAATACGTATACCTATTTTCAACAAAAATATTTAAAAAGGAAAATTGGTTTTTGTTCCGTCAGTCTGTCAGAGAATGACTTATATTTCACTTGCGCCTTAGCAGCCTATAAGAAAACTTCCACGTTGTGAATAGCGCTATATATAATTATTAATTATACCTAAAACAAAGTTTTATATTATTTTCTTACTTATTTAGTGCCATCTCTTTATTTAAAAATAAATAAAATGTACTAATTAATAATACATAAATCAATAAGAAGCTGATTTGATTTGATTTTATTTTTAGAATAGTCATAGTCCAAGTGATAATATAAAATATTGCAAATCATACACATTTGATGCTGTTTTCGAACCTTCGGCATCTCAAGAAGATATATTACAGTATTCTGGGTTAAAAAAACTCATCAAGATGTCTGTAAAAGGATATACTACATCAATAATTTGTTATGGACAAACTGGAAGTGGAAAAACTCACACGTTAATCGGTCCACCAGAATTGGTAGGTATTCATTACAATAATTTACCATAAATATTTAAATCAATATGATGGAAATATTCAATATTATATTTTGTTGCATCGAGATAGTACTTTCATGACTTATTACTCTTCATCATAATATACATTAGCTAGGTAGCACTGAAACGCAGACAAGGAGAATCTAAACACTTGCCGAGGTACATACATCCGAGGTACACAGACCATTGGGGTGATCTGATTATTCTACCCGATCGAAATTAATCTAGTGAGCTCTGGAACTATTTTCAGGCAATAAGCTGTCTTTGACGACTCTCGAAATAATTAATTATTACACATTCACAACTAAGAGCTATATCCGATTCTCTTTCACCGTAGACGGATGATTTTTCTGAATGGAGACATGGGATATTATAAACCTTATCCTAAAATTCAATATGAGAGAGTACGGTTCATTATTAGGAATTTGGAAGGAATGAGAATATTAATAAGAGACACTAAGCTGCGGTAGTAGCGGAGGAGAACAACCTTACCACTACTAACTACGCCAGGTGATAAGAGTGAAGGGAATCTGTCTTTCTATTTTATGTGCTCCAGGCCAGAGATATGGTTACGCGAGATCCCAAGGAACTAATCAGAGTTCCTACTCGGTTTTATCTTATCGCTTTCATTCCGAGAGTTGTTCTATAACGGACTGTATTCTTACCACTCTACTTCCACTGGCACCTGATAACAAACGACGTTGTGACTAGCGTCAACATTTCTGAACACCTGAATGTTTAATCCTAGCATTGTGAATTTTCCAGGAGAGAGAATTTCCGCGATTGATAAGAGCATACTGACTGACCAGCTTTTACGTTTATCTAGAACGATTGACTAGCAGTAACCCGAGAAAGGGGGAGTAACTCGAGCAAATTGCGCAGAAACGCAAATATAAATGACTACCTGTTAATTATGGCATGGAAAACGCTAATAGCCTGGCCTCCCAGAAACATAGGCCAGGTAGGTATGGCTTACCATGTGCTAAGCGAGAAGCAAGCATATGTGCGTGCAGAATGTTACTCTAGTACCGGTGTAAAGGGA
The DNA here is from genome assembly GCA_018906985.1 of Apocrypta bakeri. Lineage (NCBI taxonomy): Eukaryota > Metazoa > Arthropoda > Insecta > Hymenoptera > Pteromalidae > Apocrypta > Apocrypta bakeri. Next base: position 81,968 of record JACCIA010000041.1, on the reverse strand, counting down.
CAGCAGACCACTTGGCAAAAAAAAATAATAGACTCGCCTCTTGGTGACGAAAAACATACATGTTTTTCAGATGTCGCAATATATATAATGATGCGATGCGCCAAGATCGTCGCTCAGTGGCTAGTCCTTCCTGCCTTACGGTAAGGCGGGATCGCTATCTGCGTGTGCAGCAGCTTTTCTGGGCGAAGCAATGGCTCCGTTGTTGTGAGTCCGATGGATGGAATCCTTTCTCGTTCTGCTTCCAGATGCTTGGAGGGCGGACACAGCTTGGACCCCTCTACGTCGACTCTAGTGCGAGTCTAGACGAGAGTGATCCCACCCAACTTAGTCATGGTCACTACTTTCTCTGTGAAAGGCAAAACGTCCCTGGGGAATTGTGGGGTTAGTTTATGGGGCCGGTTCTGAAGGATGGACCGCGCAAAAGTAAGACTTAACGCAACCGCATTAAGTCGGAGGAGCGGAGGTCGGGTTGACCTGGCGCTGTTGACTGGCGTTGGTGTTGCCAGGGGTCGCCTAGCCAAGGCCGACCTCGTCGGGTGGCGCAGCTGTTAGACGGCTGCTGAGGTGAAGGGATCTTCATTAACTCCAAGTGCTCTGGCCACTCAGTCTACAGTACTGGCTCAACTTCGTCAACCACCAAGGGAGTTGGAGATAGCAGAGGTGACGTCGCGGGCAGATGAGTTGCCACTGTTGTCATTTCCGCTGCTGAAGGTGCTGGCTGCTGGGAGGCAACTGTAGGAGGTCGTGTAGCTGCGAGCTCCTTTTGGAAGGCGTTCACCTACCCTTGGAGCGCTGCCTCTCTGCGGGTAGCCTGGCCCACATATAGTTAGATCAGCTCGAGCTCGGCCTGGAAAGCTTAATCAGACATAGGCATATGGATATATGTATCGCCGATAAAAAGGAAAATGTTGAGGACGTGGAGAGTGAGGTAAAAAGAAAAGATTCCTCTCCGATTGTCTGAGACATCATGAAAACAAAATAAGAGTTTATTGGCTCTTAGGGAAGTTCGGATATTTCCTGCACGTGTCGTACTGTAGGGAAGGAGTTCTTTTCTCTGATCGATCTTCTATCGAAGGATCGTTTTATACGCTTTATATGCCAACCTAATGATGGGTTGTGTATTCTGGCGTATCGCTACCTAGCGGCGGAGGGTCGAACTTGAAACCTAACGGCAACGGCGAGAGCGTCGCGCGCGGCCATCGCCAGCACTGGCGCTTGGCGTAGAGTGGATAGCCGATCGACTGGTGACCAACTCTAACGCGAGTGACTCGCATGGGTGGTACAACACAGATACAGTAAGAAGTTAAGACACCTTAAGAAATTCCTAAACCAAATTTTATGTCGTTACAATAATGTACTTATAGTTTATACATAATCGGGTCAGAAGTCAACACACTTCTGTGAGTTATGTCAAGTAAAAAATTCTCACTCCGAAGGTTAGGTCATCCATCCAATAGACAATGTAGATAGGAGAGATTTAGTTCAATATTAATAGTAGTACTCTTTAATATACATCTATTTGTATGAATGAAAGAATATTTAATTCAATGCTTTAAACAAACTCAACATATACATGTTCTAATTGGATTAATAATAAAAAGAAATCAATTTTTTTATTTTAAATAATTTTTAATTCAAGTTCAATTCCAACTGTAATTATAACTAAAGTAACTGAAATTATAACTAAAATTTAACTCATAAATCCATACAATTGGTATTAAAAATTTTGCAGTTAGTGTAATATTGATTTTGCCATATAATTAGGATCTTATCATATTTACGAGCTTCCTACTGCAATTATAATAATAAGGTTCTGATTGTGCCCAAATACGCAGCCCTAGCGGTCATTATCGAGACATATCGTAACCTTAGCGGCGGTTATCGGGACATTATACAATTCGCTTGGAAATAAATAGATTATCGTGACATTATCATTGACATTGCACACAAATGTGTGTGTCTCTTGCGAACCTAAGTTTCCTATATCAATGGACGAGCATTTATTCTTCGCAAATTATAATATATTTAGACCATGAATAGCATCTTTATGTTTGCTACGATTAAATTTAGTTACTATTCCCTGTCCTTATTAAGTTCTAATGCAGCTGATCTTATTGCGACTTTTTATAATTTTAGTGCCTATTATTAGAAGAAATAATTAATTTGTTTAAAAATTATATTTACGCTTATGGACTAAAGAATACGTTTGCGAACATTTTTATCCTGTTTCACTATTTAATTGTTTTTGCGATGCCTTTTATAATATATTACTTGTATGCATATCTTTAATGCATTGTGCATTTTACCATAAATGATCATTTTCTTTCGTAATAGTGTGTCTACTTGTCATTCGATCTTTTTTAATAACTAGTTTATTTCATTTAAGGCATTAACTTTTAAGCATTTAGTGTGTATGTCGTTTAATCTCTATTAGATTTTCAATGAGTCTCTTATAGAAGATCTAGCTAGTTAAAAGGGATTAGTAAATTCACTTACTGGAGAATTCAAAGTTAACCGATGGATAGATTTAAGTAAAAATTGCGAGTGATACTCTGTGGTAGTATATTTTTTTTCAATATGAAAGTAGGAATTTAGAATTCAATTCACAGAAAAATACAACACTGATCTATTAAAATCTCATTGAGATTATCGTGGTAAAATCAAAGTTGTTTATTTAATATGGGAAAACAGTGCGAACTTGTTCCCATTTTATACATAAAATAATTATTAAAAAAAAGAAAAACTACTTTTTTATCTACGAAAGGCATATTATTTTTAACACACCCTTTGATGCAACTTGATAACTAAACTTTGAAGAACAAAAATAAGTCTTTAAAGGTGTTTTTCTTTTAAAATTTAGATAATTCTATACAAAGAAGTATGCTTGTTATTGTTAATGTAAAATGTTTTTTTATTATTGAAAAGAGGTTTAAAAAATGTAAACAGTTTGTTTTATATTTTGCATATAATTTTGCAATTCATTTATTTAGCGCAATAAATCCGGCGGGATATTGTAGTTTGAGAAATATTCTATGAAAATAGACACTAAAAAAATTTTTTTTTTTATGTTTAAAGGTGTCTTACTCCTAAGCTATAAAGATATTTATTTACTTTTTTATAACTGTTTTAGATTACACAAATGAATTATTATTCTACAGACCACGGGCTAGTATTTCGATCTTTCGTATATTTGTTTAAGCAACTACAAGCATATAAAGAGTCAAGCCCAATTGTTACAGCATCTTTCCTAGAAATTTATAATGAAAAGGTAAGAAATATTTCAGGGCGTTATTTAAGGTATAAACTTTTATATAACATAAATATTGAATGGCACAAAATTTTTAGATAAGGTTTGTACTTGCAGTAACATTATTTTTAATATCCATAGTGTAATGATCGGCTATACGATTTGAATAAAGCAATTTCATGATTAATATGACTACCAGACAATTTTGCATTTTAAACAAATTAAAATTAATTTGTATAGCTTTCTTCGGAAACTAATAGATTTAATAAAAATTTAGAATACAAATTTATTAAAAATTACTATACATCTACGTTTTTCAGATATTTGACCTTCTTAATCCAATCAAATCACAAAAATCTCTTGCGATTAGATGGAATAAAAATACCGGAGGATTTCACGTTGATGATTTGTTTACCGTTCAATGCAAAAAATTAGATGATCTATTCGCAGTTTTAGAAGAAGGTAGGATAAGAATTTAATAAATACTATCTTGTTCAATTATGTATTTTTCCAGAAATAAGAAACCTTATTAATACAAGATTAATGATATTTATCCATATTAACTTGCATCACAGCAAAAGCGGGACATCTATTCTGATCTAGCACATGGATGGGATGGTTACAGGCATTTGCCTAATAAAAGATCCGTGAGTAGTCGCGGGCGAGACATCTCTTTCGAGACCTGGTTAATAACACTTGGGCCTGCATCTTAGTCAAAGACTAGGATGCCACGCACTTGCGTCCCGATGCAGCGATGTAACTGTTACTAAGACAAGGTTCCCGAGAGAGGCATTGAATAGGAAGTACTGGTGTAATCAGGCTACTTCCCCTGCTATGCTTCTATTAACACTCTCTTCTATCCTGTGATGCATAACGTGGATGAATATTAACTATAGAGGCAAATCACTTCTGCAGTATCTGATTACCACAAATCTCTGTATTCTGAACAGGGGCAAGAAACTTTCATTCTTTAACTCTGTTAGATAATAGGTTACAGATCTGTCTCTGTGTTCTCAGTCTAAAATCCACTGTGTAGGGATCTAATGGGACTAAAGAACCTTAACTCTCAGATAGCAGACACATATGTTTTAACTAGACTATGAGGAGGCCAGAGACGAGGATCTATAGAAACTCCAAGAAGATCCTTTGACAAGAGATGGACTTAACATTTTCACAGATAGCCTAGGACGGACGATGAAAACCTCATTAGAGAGAAACTTTCATCTGACTTGCACCAAAGGAAACAACAAATCCATTGTGGAACAAAGACTTAGAACGATCTTGCCGGGAGGTCAGAAAAGCCTTTAATAGGACAAGAAAGACCGGATTATCGGAAGATTGAAAAAACACATAGAAATACAAAGGTACTGTAAGAAAAGTATCGATGCGGTTAAGTAGGTTTAACGGTGTGTACTAATAAATGGCCTATAGACTAAATGTCAAGGCAAATGGAAGCTAGTTACGCGGCGTATCTGGCTACCTCCGAAGGTAAGATCTAATCCGGAAATATCGATAATTTATAGTCCAGTGTCACGTAGATTTCGTTGCGCATTTTTTCGACAGAACCATAATTTCTGCGGATTTGAGACCATACTAAATATCCAATTCATCTATAAATGTTGCCGATCGATGCGCTCTGGAACTGTAACACCCTATTACTATATGAAAAGTTCCGACTTGTTGCGGCAAATGCAAGAATTCGATGTTTCTAAGTTAGATATTCACACATAACTACTTGGATATTTTTTTGGTATCCTACAGCTTTCTTTAAGCCAAAAAAATCGATTTCTTGAAAATCTTAGAATAGTGTACCCCTTAAGAAACTTTTTTTAACTATATTCTCAGTACTAAAAAATAAAAAAGCCTAGGGCGATATGGTGAGGCATGATATCTCTGCGGGATGGCCCGTAACCATTCACGAATGATTAGAGTTTCCATTTTCGTGTACGAGCCCTATAAAGGTCGACAAACGTTTTTCGAAGACATTTTGCAAGAGAGTGACGATGATAGCACAGGAAGTAAAGGGAGAAGTAGACAAAAAAATTATTTGAGGGTTTAAGGCGAATAACTTTTTCGGGTTTTATAGAAAAAACTTCTACTACCGATATTTAACATAAAATATTATGAAATAAATTTTATTTAATAAATATATTCTACAATGTTATGATTTATAACTCTATAAAATACTGATTTTAATAAAACTTTAATGAAAAAAATTGGATAAAATTATCTTAGACTGATAATATCACAGACGATTTACTTTTCCAGTAAATCAAAAATGCTTTGACTTTCATCGTTCGAATTCAACTTTGAACAGGTAATTTTATAAAAATTCCATAGTATGTACTAGTAACAATTTTAATTATTGAGCGTGTGAAATTTATTGAATTTTTTTATTGATCAATAATATTTGCAAATAAAAATGTTTAAACTCATACTTTGTAATTATGAAAAAGAAAATACAGTTGCGACAATGTATCTCGGGAAGAGAAACACACCAATAACATGTGTATCACCCAAAATAAACTACAAAAACCAGCATTTTCGACGAAACTTGCACCTGTTCGTACATTTAAATATTAACTTTTTGGGGCAAAAGTACATCAATCCATTGTTCGATACATATTCAAATGGGGTATGAGAGAAAAATTTAGATAAATGTATCTAATTGGACGTTCACTTCGAAAAAGTAATTCCACTTGCTTGACCTATGTTATTTCCCATTTAAATATAAAAGCTCTAGCGACGGATGGTAAATTATTTAATCAAAAAAAGGAAAAGTGTGTTGGATTCCTTGATTTCTTAGCTACATTATGCGGGGTATACGATCTTGATTTTTTAAAGTTGATGTATGCGCGGTCACCCTATTGTCCATAAATAATTTGTCTTTTTTAAATCGTGATTGATTTAAGAAAAAAAGTCCTAGGTTTCGCGCGGTCATTAGTGTGCAATTTTTCGTAAACATTTCTAATATTTTACACAGGTACGATGTCAGAGCGATTGGTCGAACGTTTTTTTCCGGCTGATTTACTAATGAAGTGAGTATACAACTCCGTTCATTCGCATGAATAATTGGTACTCCAAAATATTTCAATGTAGATATCTAGAAGAAGCAGATTATATTCCATGAGAAGATTTTCATTTAGCGAGTTAAAAACTAAGTTATATTCAGTAAAATTGAAGGATCTATTAGCAGGTTAATCTCTTCGCAATGATGTGTTATTTTTGGATTTGTAGGAAGCCTTGGCAATCTTATTTTATCTAAGGCTGCTTCTAGTACGTCCCGTAATTGCAACTGACGTGTGAAATGTAACTTTTTGATTTTTCCTATGCCTATTTTTATATATATGAAAAAATGTATGGTGGGAGCATTTCTGGACATTGAAGGCGCATTCAATTGCACCTCCACCAATATTGTCCAAGAAGAGGCAGCGAAGCAGGGAGTACCGGCTACGTTGGTCAACTGGCTGGGGAACATGCTGAGCTGCAGGAAAGTCGTCTCCACGTTGGGGACAAAAACAATTACAGGAAGGGTCAGTAGAGGCTGTGCGCAGGGCGGCGTTCTGTCCCCTACCATCTGGTGCCTGGTGGCTAACGGGCTGCTAGAAGCGCTTGATGGGGGCGGGTATAGCGCCCAAGCCTATGCGGACGACTTTCTGATCCTTGTTAAAGGCAGTTGCATTGAGTTAGCTATGGACACGATGTAACTAGCGTTAAAGAAAGTGGAAAGATGGTGCAGCTCCACGGGGCTCTCAGTTAACCCGAGTAAAATCGAGCTGGTCATCTTTACACGGAAATATAAGATTCACCGCTATAGGGCCCCGAGGCTTCAGGGCAAGATACTAGAGGTGAAGGATTCGGCTAAATATCTAGGGGTAACCCTCGATAAAAAGCTCAATTGGAAGGAACATCTCTCGGTCCAATGTAACAAGGTAATTACGGCCTTCTGGACCTGTAGAAGGGCCTTCAGCAGCACCTGGGGACTTAGTCCCAAGATGGTTCTCTGGCTCTACAGGGCTGTACTCCTGCCCAGACTTGCATACGCCTCCGTGGTCTGGTGGAGCAGGTTGGGGCGGGAAGGGCCCTGGAAAGAATAAGGGGACTCATACTTAGAGGAGCCACAGGTGCAAGACGCACAACTCCAACTAAGGTACTCGGTCTATTGGCTGGGGTGGAGCCTATACACCTCGCCATCATTGGCGAGGCGGCGAAGACGGCCTATAGATTAAATGCCCAGGGCAAATGGAGGCCAGGCACACGACACACCCGATTACCCAGGGTGTTGACATCCGATCCAGAAATTAACATGAGGACGGATATTATTATTCCAAGAGTTACCTTTGGAAGAAGATACACGGTGGAGGTGCCTAGCAGGGAGGACTGGAACACGAAACGGGACACCCTGCCGGGCAGCGGAGAAATCTGGTATACAGATGGATCCAAGACCGCTAAGGGAACAGGGTCGGGATACTATTGTCGCAGGGACGGAAGGGGCACTTCTCTTCCACTGGGGCAGTACGCCACCGTCTTTCAATCCGAAGTTGTAGCAATTATGTCCTGTGCCCAGAGGATTCTAGAACTCAAGACACGGGACAAGCATATCAGCATCTGTTCTGATAGCCGGGCAGCGCTGGGGGCGTTGGAAACTCACCGAACCGCCTCGGCGCTTGTCTGGGACTGTAAGAAGACGCTCAACAAACTGGCCCTTTACAATAGGGTCAGGCTATTTTGGGTGCCGGGACACACTGGCATCAGGGGCAATGAAGTCGCTGACAGACTAGCCGCTCTGGGAGCAGGAACCTGCCTACCGGGTCCAGAACCCTCGGTCGGGGCGCCTAGGTGCCTAGCCGTGGGGAGGATACTGGAATGGGTCAGGGACAAGCACACCGGAAGCTGGCTGGAAAGTCGCGACTGCAGACACTCCAGGATGATGATTGGCCCGGTACTGAATAAAGAGTGGAGTCACTGCATGACTGGCAACAGCAGGAGGAACTCCAGATGTTTAGCCCAGATCATATCTGGTCATGGGCGACTTAGACACTTTGGAAATAAAACAGGTGGTGAAGAACTGGGCACGTGTAGGTGGTGCGGGTCGGAGGAAGAAACTCCTGCTCACATCATGACACGATGCCCGGGCTTCTGCAACCTCAGGAACCAACTACTAGGGGACTTTTTCATAGACCCACAGGAGATAAGGCTCGCCAACTCGGGCGCCATTCTCTCGTTCTGGAGAATGGCTGGTCTGCCGGAGTAGCTTGAGCAATTTCAGGGAATGGTACAATGGGCGCACAGCCTACGTGCCGGGGCCGTTTGAGGTCCCTCCCAGATGAATAATAATAATAATAATAATGCCTATTTTTGGTCAACATTGCACTTTTTCAGGATTTTTCTGTGTCTATTTGAAGGGATCACTCTTTTTCCCGGGTTTATAGTATTTATAAATATTTTGTATTATTGGATGGAGATACACGTTCATGCTTAGTTGAATAAAAATTGATGATTTGCTTTGTAAATTCAGGTTATTTATTCTGAATTTTTTTTACGTATATATATGTATATTTAGCGAGAATGGTCGGGATCTCCGTGGCTTAGGCAAGGCGTAGCGCCAAGAACAAAGTTGCTAATTGCACAACAGAAAACCTTTATTCATTTTCTCGATAATACGGATCGGGCGCGCGCGATGTTCGCTCGTGCCGGTCGGAACTGGAATAAGAACTGGGAGCCCCCCCCCCCCACGCACGCTACCTTAAGGTGATAGGTCCGCACGGGGCCGCCTACCGCAATCTCTTGCGGCTAACGCCAAGCTCGCGGGATAAGCTGCAGCTTTCGGCGCGACCGCGAAGGCATCGGCGGTAGCGCTGCTGGTGGTCGCGGAGACGCCACATATATATATAGGGATATCGTCAAATGGCTATGGACTAGAACAGAAGAGTATCAGTTGAGATATATTGAGAGAGTCGTGCAGAACTATCAGTTACTCAAATAAACTCATTGAACTAATACGTAATTCTTATCTTGAATCCTATACCTTCCCTACATTCGTGAACCCGACGTGATAAGTTAATAAAAAATTTTTACGCAATAGTAAATTGCAGTTCAACGAACAGCATTTCGTTTAGTTCATCGTTTTTCTACATTTGAATATTCGAAACATATCAACACTTGCGCGCAAACTCGCCGGCGCAATTAATGTCTCTCGATATTTTTTCATCAAAACAATCAAGAAGGATAGTTTATTCTTAATTTTGAAAGATAAACCAAACGACGAATTAAGAAATCATAATTTCTATAAAATTAACATCGCTAAAAAAAAAATCAAAATTGATACGAAGCTGTCGTTACTATAGAAATAACATCGATACGAAGTCGACATTACAGTAAAAGAATAACTATGTCATTACAAGTTTTATAATTTTACGTCAATTACTCAATCGAATGCTGAATTTACCTAACATCAAGTGGTATTTTTTCACATAGACTCATCATAATTCAATCATATATAATATATTAGTTATTATAATTTTATATAAATTTAACTATATATTAAATTTTGTAGCAAACCTCTGCGTCAACTGAAGGTTAGTTACATCAATTTATTACTTTTTTAATAAGTAAACTTTTACATGAGAATTTCTCGAGTTTTCCAGCTCAAATTGTACGTTCACGCAGAGAGTTTAGCACCATTTCTCCAAAACTTAAATTTTAAACATTATAACTTCAGTTCATTTTGAGATAGAAGAGCACGAATTATCAGGTTGAAATACAACTCTTATAACAAGCCGACACGATCGGACATTATCACCGGTATAAACCAGAGTATAAAGTTCGACCTTGCTCTTCTAAGCTCTGACTTACTTGGAGAAGTTATTTCTACACACTCTGGTGGATTATCTTCGAATAAAACGAACGTGAAAGCACGACGTAATTACTGGCTCAGCCTAGTGAATTCATTTTTTTCACACAATCATTTAAAATCATTCGAAGACTTGGCACACGGATTCTTACACACAACTAATGTTAAATCCAACAGAGTTATCAAAGCTCAGATCAGGCAAAGTTAGAGTGATCAACATTTCATCTAATCCTTCACTTTCTCAACAAACCATAATGCCACTTACCAGATCTCCAGTAAGACACTCTAACTTGACGGACAACATTGAGATTGAACAAGTTACAGATGATAGAACAATTACTTTACATATAGAAACAATTCACGCAAATGTAACTATGGTTCCTATAATACCAAACACAACTACAGCAACTACTACACAGTCTTTCACAAGTTTACCTTCTGTGAGCACAGTTCAAAAACCTTTTTCAGCTGTACAGGTTTTTCATAATAATCAATATAGCTATGCAATGGAACCAATTACACACAATAGTACAGAATCTTTTGGAGAACAGAGAAGAAGTAATCAATACAACAATTTACATAAAGTTGAAAGGTTACGTCAAGAAATGACCACCACAAACGAGAGGCTAGCTACTCAATTTGCAGAAGAACAACAAGCTTATATTCAAGCACAAGCAGCAGTTCAGTCACAATTACAATCTATATCAGAATATCTTGCACGACTCACGCAGCAGACATCTACTTCACTTCAAAGTTCAGTAGCTCCTCAAAATGCTGATCTTTTTAGTCTTCAACAATCATCTTCAACACCACTAGCACCTCGTGTTGCAACAACCACTTTTACTGATCACTCATCCACGGTTCCACAATCAACAGATGCAGCTTTCGCCAGCATGCGAAACCTTACATTCTGGTTATTTTATAAATATGATCCAGCAGTTTGGTTCAAATAACTTGAAGATCTTCTACGTTCAGTACATGTTACAGATGATGAAACACGTTATAATTATGTTTGTAGATATCTTCAAGAGGATGTCCATTGTGACATAAGATTTCAATTGAGCACACTTGAACCTGGGAGAAAATATGAGCAGCTTAAGAGAATACTCATAGAACGATACTCTGACAATCCACATCAACGTCTAGAAAGACTTTGTAGAGGTGCTATTTTAGGCAACAGAAAACCGTCAGATTTTCTTGCAGAGTTAATCAGTCTTGCAGGCGATAGAGTTCCTCGTGAGACGACAATCGACATGTGGAAGAGTCGTCTTCCCACACATATTCGTATGCATGCCATTAATCATTCAGATGAACGCAATATGACAACCAGAGCAGACATGGCTTTTGAGATGTCACAATAAATTGGTATTAATGCTGTAGAATCTCTCCCAGACGCATTAGATTCAAATCCTTTAAAGAGAAGATTAGCAGTTTTAGAAATAGCTTTGACCTCTCAAACACAACTGTCATTTCCTCACACATCGAGAGGGAGGAATCACCGCAATTATTCTTCACATCGTTCAAAATCAAATCAACGACGTTATTCAACATGTTTTTATCATCGGAAATTTGGTCCAGAAACTCAAAATTGCTTACTACCATGAGATTGGGTACGCAGCCCAGAAGATCATTATGTAGTTAAAAATATTAATAATGAAAATCAGGAAAACTAATTAAACCCGCCATCGACGAAGCAGACAGACGGTAGGTTACCAAATCACTTCGCCTTCATATTCGTGACAAACGAAACAATTAAGTTTTTCTTATTGACATAGGAGCAGACATCTCAATTGTTCCTCCTTCCTATGGAGAATAACTAAAAGTAACACATCTCAAATTATACGCTATTAATGGCACATCTATTAAACGTATGATTCAGTCAGACGATTTCTCGACGTCGGACTCCCTTACAAAATGGCTTGGAATTCCACCATCGCAGATGTTCCACAAGAAATTATTGCAGCAGATCTTCTTGCAGCTTATCATCTTCTTCCAGGCCTTAAAAGAGGTATTCTGGTCGATGGCAATAAATTTGTTGGAACACAAGCATTCCTCAAAGAAGCAGATCCTTTACATATATCACTCATTGAACCTTCACACAAATATAGAGATATTATTAGCAAATTTCCTCAAGTTTTTGGGCCAGATCAATTTCGTAAGGTCAAGAAACGTGGAGTTTTTCATCGCATTGTAACAACAGGTCCTACAGTTTCACAACGAGCCAGACCTCTTTCAGCAGCCAAACTCAAGGCTGCCAAGAAAGAATTTCAGAGATGGGTTGAACTAGGCCTTTATAGAACATCAGACAGTCCATGGGCTAGTCCACTTCAGAACCAAAAAAAGGGACTTGGCGTCCATGTCGCGATTTTAGAAAATTAAACATGGTCACAATTCCTGATCGTTATCCAGTTCCAAGGCTGTTGGACTGTATGTCTTTTTTACATGGTAAAAAGAATTTTTCAGCTCTTGATCTTAGACAATCATATCATCAGATTCCTGTAGCTCCAAAAGACATTTCTAAGACAGCAGTCATCATCACTCCTTTTGGTCTTTTTGAGTTTCCGGTAATGACATTTAGATTTCATAACGCTCAGCAATAGGAGACTTAGATTTTGTTTTCGTCTACATAGATGACATTCTAATTGCGTCAACCTCAGAAGAAGAGCATAGGAAACATCTTGAAATAGTTTTACAAAGTCTTACTGACTTTGAACTACAAGTTAATTTGGAAAAGTGTAATTTAGGAATAGCAGAACTAATCTTTTTAGGTCATCTCATTACTCCACAGGGATTCAAGCCTTCTCCAGAGAAAGTTCAGGTTATCAAAGATTTTCCCAAACCAAATACGATAGAAGAACTCAGGCGTTTTTTAGGATTAGTTAGCAGTTACAGAATGTTATTTTCTCATGTAGTAGAGACACAGAGATTCCTTCATGAACAAGTCTTAGGATGTAAAAAGAAAGACAAACGCCAAGTCGTTTGGTCAGACTAGTCCACATGAGCGTTTGAAAAATGTAAAGTTGACGTTGTTGGTTTAGCACTTACTACATACCCTAATTATGAGGCAGAACTCCGTCTCATTTGCGATGCATCAGACACTGCGATGGGTGCAGCTTTAGAACAATGCACCAATGCGATTTAGTCACTTATCGCATTCTTCTCGCGAAAATTCGCTAGTTCTGAACGAAACTATGCAACTTACGATACAGATCTCACAGCGATTTACGAAGAAATTCGCCATTTTCAACACTTGTTAGAAGGGGTAGAATTTAAAATATTTATAGATCACAAACCGTTGATCTACGCGCTACTTCAGAACGGAGAAAAGATTCCTCCAATAAGGTCAAGGAGATTGTCTTACATCTCACAATTTAATACTTAAATCTTTTATCTACCAGGTAAAGAGAATGATGTAGCTGATGCATCATCTCGAATCAATGCGTTTACAGTACCTTCAGTAATTCGTTTTGCCGAAGAAAACAATTCAGAGGAAGAACAATTAAAAGTCAATATGCATGCTCTCAAACTTCCCACACAGTTCACAGCTCAGGAGTTAGATCAAGAACAGTCAAAAGATAAGGAATTGACACAGATTTTGAATGATAAATCACATTCACTCAAACTCAAGAAACTAACTTGGGGTTCACACCATGCAGCATTTTATTGTGATTGGTCAGAAGACTACATCAGACCATACGTTCCAGAGACTTTACGCAAAATTACATTCACTCAAACTCTAGAAACTAACTTGGGGTTTACATCATGCAGCATTTTATTGTGATTTGTCAGAAGACTACATTAGACCATACGTTCCAGAGACTTTACGCAAAATTGTTTTTGATATTTTTTCCATTCACCCTCCCATCCTAGAGTCAGAGCTATGAACAAACTGGTTCAACAACAGTATATATGGCCTACAATGCATAAAGACATAGCTCGCTGGTGCGAATTATGCTCAGCGTGTCAACAGGCGAAAATCATTTTGAAGTTCCTGATGAACGTTTCGATCATGTACATATTGACTTTTCCTCAATCTAATGGTTTCTCACACATATTAAGTATCATTGATCGGTACACACGTTGGCCAGAAGACATTCCAATTCCTGATACAACTACTGAAACTATAGCTCATGCATTTTACGAACACTGGATTAGTCGATATGGTGCACCCATTAAAATTACTACTGATCAAGGTGCTCAATTCGAATCCAGACTTTTCTCACAATTACATCAAGTTTAGGCATACAAAGGATTAGAACAACTACTTATCATCCTACCTCCAATTGTATAGTAGAGCGTTTACATCGTGTAATTAAAACAGCCATGATTTGCCACAAAAATAGTAGAGATTGGTAAAAATGTCTACCAACAGTTATGCTTGGACTTCGAACGAGAATTCGCTTGGATTTTAACACTCGTCCGGCTCAATTAGTTTTTGGGAAAACACTCAGGATTCCAGGGGATTATTCATCCTTCACCGATGAAGAACCTGTTATCAGAACTTTTCAGAACGCATTTATCGAGTACATTCAACGAGTACGACCAGTTTCAGTAGATCACAAGACATCTATTCATCCTTTCACGCACAAAGGGATACGCACATGCACACATGTTTGGTTGAGAGAAAAACCTATCAAACCAGTTTTAAATCCACCCTACATAGGTCCTTACAGAGTTTTACGCAGGGATTTTCAAAATCACATCTTTGACATAGAAAAGGATGACTTACGCAAAACTGTCAATCTGGAAAAGTTAAAACCAGCTTTCCTACTTCACGAGGAAGCTAAGATAGCAGAGGAACAAGATCTACAAAACTCAGGAAATATGTTATCATTCCTTGGACATTCTCAGTTACTATTTTTAGAACATTCATCACAAGTTTTAGTACACAATGCACAAATATCTCACCACATAACCATATTCCTCGTACAATCACACCTCAAACACAATCGAGTAATACATTACAAGCTACACAAACAGTATCAGAAGACGTTCACGAATCTTCATCAGCACAGCCAATACATAACACGACACTGGAGACACAGTCTGCACAGAGTAATTTCCAAAACTAGTGGTCGTGGTGGCATTCCACTCTTGATGAACTTCCAACACCACCAGTGGCTAGGGAGAACTCTCAGCAAAAGCAGAGTGAGTCAACACCTTCGATGAATAAAGACATTAATGAGATTCGTGTGCCGAGGAACCGTAAAATAGTTCGTTTTAATTTAAAACTCACACAAATTAAATTCACTCCACGATTAAACAAATATGGACCTCTTGGAAACAAAGAAGGCTCGACTCGAAGCATACAAAAAAATTCAGACCAATGGAGTCATTCGAGCAGATTGGTTTGCGATAGATTTAATGTTAGAGGAGCTTCGACCGCTTCTGGGACCCGTGCGTGATCGCCGCGGCGATTAATACGCGAGGTAAGGCCAACACAAAGGCCATAGATTCACGTTTAATATTGCGTCTTGTGAATGTCTTAACGCAGGGTTCCAGAGCGTTGATACTTTTTACCAGAGCTAAATTTTGTAGAGATCGAGAATTTAATAATATCTGTCGCAAACACAACATAGAAGATAAAAATCTTAAATTAACACATTGTCGAAACAGTAGTCAGTAAGAACTTACACCATGGCTATGATTTATAATAAATGGAGTCAGATAAACAAAGCAACATAAATAAACGAGAGTCTTATATTAAACAAGTATTAACAATTATTTTATTAACTCACTTGTTACTTAGTGTAAGTTGTCAAAGTTGTAATTAATTTAAGGATGAAATGGTGCAGGAAATGATTGTAACGACTACAGACTATGATATTGTTTTGTAAATTCTGCTCGACTCAATTATAACCAGTTTTAGACAAGAAGCGTATGAGAGTATCTCACAGAAAGATGTTTATGATCAAGAAAATTTGTTTTTTGAGATAAATTGACAGAAGACAGAATCAGATCAATATTACATTACAGGTAATACAGTAGTAATCAGTATTGGAGGAGTTTCTGTATGATTAAATTACGTGAATCAAGATTGTGAGAGAAGAAAGAAAGGACAGAATCTAAGAGAATCTCTGTCAGTGTTTATATCTCCTTTTCTCGTAATATATTCATTTCTACTTGCGACAAAGTTTTTTAGCCACTCCTTCGACTCCGGGTTACTGGCCACAAGTATGATCGACCCTTGCCTGCAGTGATTTGCATCAAATCTGGGCCAAGAGCCCCGCGGCATAAGGTCGAACTCTTTCCTGATGGCCGCCCGGAACTGTGTAAACATTTCCGGGGTGATCGGACCATCCGGGTAGTCCTCCTTGACTACCGACCTCGGCATCCGTTAGGATCCCTCCTGCCTGGCTGTTTCTAGGGGCTCCAGGTCTCAACTGTGACCTGGGTCCTCCCGTTGGCATTTGCCCTTTTTGTTTCTTGCTTGGTTGTGAGTCAGAGGGCGGGGTTTTATTTAAACCTTGTCGCCTCTTCTGGCCCACTTCAAAGTCCTGTGCAGTCGGAGTCACCTCGCCATTGGCCGACTGCTGCCTCTCCCTTTGCAACTTCCTCCTTAGGGATCCGCAGAGCCTCTTCTTCGCCTGCGGGGGTACCACTGGGGCACCTCCCGTCGACGAAGCTGATGTTCCTGCTGTCGCCTCTGCGTTAGGGGGAACCAGGGGCAGACTTGCCTCAACGGCTCGTCCGGCCTCCTGGTCGCCACCCTTTGCACCAGGCTCATCTCCTCCAGCTTCTCCAGTCTGTTTTTTATAAGGTCACTCATGTTGTTCCCACGATTAGCTAGGGAAATATTGGTCCGCCACGACAGAGCCCCGCATGTGATGGTAAGGCTGGATACGGGGGGACTTCGCCCGGTTTCCCCGAGGCACCGTGAAGGACCGCTAGATCCCCAGCGGCCAACTAGTCCCCTTGGCATGGTTGCGCACACCTTAGGATTAGGAGTTGGATGTAATACCCAACTGCGCCTCCTTCCTAACGCAATTGGTGGGCTGCTTCTTAGTCGAAGAAAAGAGGCGCTGCCTTTGTCGCCGCGTAGGAATTTCTCCCGTACAGGCGTTCGGGCGAATCACCGGGGGTCCAGTAGTACCTGTTTTAAGAGGCTCCTTCGCCCTACATTCTTCCTACATTTAGATGAGAGCCCCGTTTAAGGGGATTCCACATTCAATGGAGGTCCCGTTTATAGGGTCCTCCCCTTTCATACATCCATTCAGGCGGTCATTCACCCTTTAAGGCCCAGCCTCGTTTGAGCTTAAGCCCCCTCACCCGCGTCAAGGTTATGCAGCCCCGAGAGGGGGAAGGTCTATTAAATCAACAATAAAATTAGGTCAAGATACGTGTGACGTGTTTTATTTATTTGGTCGAGTACAAAATCTTGGGCAGTCGAGTACAATTTGTTTAGGTGGGTTTCCACGAAGATACGAGACACGCGAGCGACTTCTAAGAAGCGTGACGCGCATAAGGGCTAATACCGAAACTACGAATGAATGAAGTTCATTCGAATTATTTTACGCTAGACTGTTTCGTAGTATTTCCCAAAAGGGTCCGGGCAGAATATTATGCTAAAGGCATACTATAGTGAACGGCTATAGACCGATATGAAACAATTAACTCAATTGAAGAAAAGCGAAATAATACTAAATAGAGGTTAGTCATTAATCCCGTTTCTTGCTTTCCTACGCGACAACCCATGTACTACTGGCTACGCCAGGTTCACGATACAAAGGGAACCTGTCCTTTGTATTTTACGTGCGTAGTTCCGCAAGAAAAATGTTACACGAGGTCAAAAGCGGACGATGTGTCCGCTTCCCAGTTTCTGCCGAAGCGTTAATCCTGGGGACCTATGATGGAAACGAATTAATGCATACTCACAAAGTACCTCGGGTGTATACTCTCTCAATGTCCAGTGAGACTACGGGTGCTCGGCTTCATGTTGAGGAGTTAAAGTTTTAGGTCTGGTCAGTTGGGAAGTCGAAAAGTAAGTGTCGCATGGAGATGCGGCACTTTACCTGCTAGGTGCGTAAAAGAAAACGGCGGCTCGAAATAGCGGCCGCAACTCAAAAGACCAAATTCGGTTCAAACGCGGGTAAATTACGCGTCGTTTGAGCCGCGTGATCAAGGTAAGTCCCACCCCCGAGGTGCGTTGTCTTACCTAATTGGGTCGACGTTCTTCATCTAGAATAAAAAAAAACATCCCGAAGGAATTTTCCACTAGAGTCAGGTTAAATACGTGCTGACTTTGAGCGTACCTTCGGTGAGATGTTTTTATTCTGATTGATGCATACACCACTTAATGGTGTATGTATTTCCATGCAACTTGTGACGTTGCAATATATTACACACTAAGAGAAAAAAATCTATAAAACGGCTGAACCCAGAAGCAGAAAACAAAGAAACATTCCTGATGAACCGATGCTGTTTTCCCTCCATATGATATATGACGCTTCGGACTTCATTCTGTATAGGAGTGACTAGCGATAAGCGGGATTTTCTCTCCTAGGAAAATCCAGGTAATATGAGTATATTCATACTGAATGAGTATACTCATTCCTACGCAAGAACCATTCTACTACGAGTATAAAAAGGCAGTTCAGACTTATGCAAGCATCTACGCGAGACAGATCTCCGCAAATGAGGTCAACATTGTAGTCAAATACTTTCATTTAACTTCGAATACACTCAGACAGTTTTAGGTGAGCATTTCAGGTAAGTATGTTTTACCAACTAAACAATCGGCAAACCCGCATGTCTATCGCGTTTTCCATCAGTAGCAAAGGAGTTTGTCTCTAGGATCGCTGCTACTAAACACCGAAGACAACAATGCATCCGTCGGACGCGATTAACATTGCCCGTGTTACCGCATATTAAAATAACCCTACTCGTGTTGCTCCACGATTGATATATTTCTGCCGATTCCTGACGTAACAATAGATACACCAGTCAATGCCAGCATGATAGGTACAACCAATCCAGACAAGCCAACTGCAAAGCTTGGAATAGCCTAAAGAACAGTCGAGATGCGAGACGGGTGTTTGACCACCAAAATTGGCGGTATCAGAATTTTCCACCTCTTAGACAAGAAAGAAGTTAGCAAGAATTAACAAAATTAGAGAAGAGACAGGGTAAATATTTTGAACGATCAATATCAGCAGAATTTAAATTCCGCAGATGCTCGTCCGAGCCAATAAGTCTGCCCGCAAACTATGCACGACAGTCAGTGATATAAATTATCAAGACCAAGGGCATCCGTTCCAACAGAACCAGTAACAGTATCGGCAGTGTTTCAACAAATCCGATGGCTCCTGTGTTGCCGCACGACCACAGGAGTCTCCCAGAATCTACCCTACAAGTAAAAGAATTGAGGAAAATAATTTATTTGACTGGGAAAATGACACAGCCACAGCAGTAGATATGTGTTTTTTCATTCATGATCGATAATGGTGCCACGGTAAATCTAGTAAAACTGGTAGTTCTGGATCCATGCATGCTATTTTTCTATGCAGAAAGGAAACAAATCGGAGGAGGGATCGACAATGAGATTGCCGAAACCTTAGGATCCATAAACTTGAAAGTACCACGAAGAATAACGTTCCAAATAGTGGATGACGTCTTTCCGATACCATTAACGGATTATAGAGTAGAAACTATCTGAAAAAGGTTCAAACTGTAATATATTAACATAAAAATGCATTGATGGCTGATTCCGATGTCGATCACTCAATTTCTTGTGTAGGTCATGAGGGATATCGTAGGACAAATAATAATACGAGACATGTAATCACCTGGACACCGACACTCAGTTGCCGACATCAACTGTAACAGGGACAAAGACTGAAGCAAACAAAGTTAGATACATTGTGAAAGGCCGAACTAGAAAACTCTTCACGGTCTACCTAATCAAGTCCGAGTTGAAGGATATTTACCGCGAATTGATATGGGTGACAAAAATGTCTACATTGAAGAAGCTTTGGTGAAGAATGGTAATAATAGTTGTCAAGTGATGGCCATCAACACTATTGAACAAGACGCCACCGTCGAAATAAACCCTAGATTTGAGTCCATTCGAAATTGAAGTTTATTTTCTGGAGGAAACTGACAGTGAATGTAAGGAAAATATAATAAACAAGAGAGAAAATGCCTAGGAATCTGAATAGTGCAAAATCATCTAAGATTATCCTGACCGATTTTTATTGACAGGAGACTATCTCCCTTACATCGATGTGGTACATTTAGAAGATAATGTACCCATTCACACGAAGCAGTATCGAGATTCATCTAACCACAAAGAGATCAGTACCACCTGATAATGAAAAGCATATACAACTACAGAACAGATGACATCATTTGCGAATCTAACTGTCCATGCAATTCGCCGATATGGATCGTACGTAAAAAATCGTATATCTAGGTAAATCCGTAATGGCATATGGTTATTGAATTCAGGGAGATAGATTATAAAACAATTTGAGAAACCTATTCACTATGAGTATACAAAACTCCCAGAAGGCCTCAAGAACACCACTTCCTGGTTTCAGAGATTAATGGAACGGGTGGCCAGAGGTCTGCAGAATAACGAAATGTTACTATTAAGGATAAAGGTTATAAAGGACGGTAAATAATTATCAATTGTTGTTGTAATATTTATATTTATTACAACTAACAATCTACCAACACTTATACTATATGTAGTGGAATTCTTGGCGACTTACTCGAGTATCTATGGAAGATACTTGTTGTCTCATACATGTCACGATAAATACTGAACACTACGAATTCGCGTTAAGCGTAATATTCATTCCGAGTTCCTACCTATAGCTATTTGTATACACATTGGCAAAAGCGTTGACCGTGGATCATCCTGGACTAACAAGTATGGAGAAGATGTCTCAATAGTTAGTGAATTTAGATGACATTATTTCGTGCAGTAAGGATCTGAATGAAAATGAAAGAATAATAAGAAAACTGACAGTTCTTTCGAACTGCAATCCAAATTCTGAGAACATTGAAACCATTCTGAAGTTACCCAGCTCAAAGACAGCTAACAACATTATGACGTGGCCCACTTGGCAGAAAGGAGGAGATGGAATGATAATGTCCTGATCGGGATGCTTCGCGGTGACGATTCGAATAAATAACACTTTTTCTTACAATTCACTCCTCGGCTTTTCTTTCTAATTTTCGACAACACTATACTTTTCAGGATAATGTACTCGCATTCGCATCGGCTGTTCAGACACTCCCGTCTACGATAAGAGCATGGCTCACGTCTCCTGGCGATCTCACGCCGAATCTCGAGCTTCGTAATGTCGTACGATGGTGATCTCCAACGCTATCTCACAAATAATTATCTATCTTACACTCTTCAACTTTGCGGTTACGGCTTTCTCTCGGCATCTTCTTGTGCTTAAGTCCACGACCGCTCGTGCGCCTCATTCCTTAAATTCCTTGTTGATGAATGAAACGCCCATAGCACCAGCTCCTTGATTTCGTTGTCAACTCCATGAAGTCCAGTCAGCAACTCCAAGGCCTCCCGAACACTTCTTCTAGACGTCGACGTAGAATTCGCATCCTCTAATGCCTCTGATGTTTGGTGAAGTGCTTTCGTAACCTGACGTAAGCCATCATCTTCGTTAAGTAGAGCGGCCATCCTCTTCTTGACGCCATTTCTCTTCCTTCGGTCCCCACGTCTTTTTGCGCTGCTCGCCTTCGTGACGAATCTCTTCTCCGCCTCTTACTTCCTTCAACTACACCTTGCAAAGCACTCTCCGGCTGCTGCAAGATAGGCTCGTATATATCTAATATACGCCTCCGCACAGCGAGCGCATTCAGACATAAGGACACCATGCCTTCCTCAGTTGGCGCAGAACGTCTTCTTCAGCGGCTTCCTGTACTCCTGGATTGTATGGGCCCTCTTCCAGCAATTGAAGCAGCAATACAGAGGATCTATTGCTAGCATCGGTTGAACAGGTCGACAACCGCGAAACAATATCCCTGCTCGTTTTAGCTCAAGTCGCATTGTAGTTGACATGTATAGTTGTCACGCCGCTACGCTTGGGCAAACTTCTTTTTTCGGATGCTCAAGAGCGCAGCTCCGTACATCGACCTCTTGTAAACTACCAGTTTAGAATCTGCTCATAACAGTGATCTCGTTATTTTATCAGAGATACATCTCGTGATTGGAGAAAATTTTCTCCTCGATATAAGCTTTACGACAACTGATTGCTTCGTTTCTTTCAGAAGCTCTTGCAAAAACTCGACTTCCATCTCAGCTGGCGAGTCACACTTGGTTAGTGAGGGCAGCTCTCACGGCATGTTCACACCTATAACATTTCAGGAAAAATCAGGGTTTATTTACAAGCGAGCTTCCTCTTTTTCGAGGAGCGATACATAGGCGCTGCTCAGACATATGTACATTTACTATCCTACGACTCATGTTAACCCCCTAGCTATTTAAAGAAGAATTTAAATTAAAGGGTCATTCAACATACTAATTCAAACCTGGATTCATTACTGAGAAGTTGAACGAGTACATTCAAAGCACTTCGGTGCAAATAATGGTATGTCTTCGTAAAGTTGACATACCAAGTAAAGAAGAAAAAGCGGGCATAATCACCTCTCTACGGAACTCGATGCCTGGGAGATATAAGGGGATCAATCAGTATTAAAAAATATGCCAGAGATGTCATTAGTCCCAGCTTCCGGAACGATGTGTTAAATCACATCAGAAAGTGCGAAAGGTGCTAGAAGTTAAAGATTTAAAGGTTTCAAGTGCGCATGCCCATGATTATATCTGACATCCCTATAGAAGCGCTTGAGAAGGTTTCAATTGATACTGTAGAAAAACTAAACTCCTGATAGTCATCCCAATAAAAAAATTTAGCGAGGAACTTAATCCAGACCAGACCAAAACGGACCATCTAATAAACCTAAATTCACATCTATCAATATAACGATTATCAGGAGGGGATTAAAGATATGCTACGGTTATTACATTCCACGATAAATACCTACTCAACCAAGAGGAGAAACTAGAATATATGCTGAACCTATTTAATGATATATTAGGAAAGGGTGAGCAAGAAAGGCCTCCAAATACTGGATATATTAAGAGCGCTACAGCAAATGAAAATACACCCCATACTCATAAACGATAAAAAAAATACATTGCACAATCTCAAATGTAAGGAAAGAAGAGGGCGCGCTGAGGTTGCCGATTACAAACAAGTATTTGTGAATTGAAGAACGAGAATAGAAACGATACATGCCATTCACAATCAAGAAAGAATATTAGCCATACTAAACCTACCTCTCGAAGACTTGATTATTACATTTATTACCTAAGTTAATAATTACACTTCAATTAAATAACCCTGCAGCTATACCAAAACAATCAAAAAGGCGCTTCACTCTAAATTAAATAGCAACTACGTTTTACAAACAAACGCCAAACTCAATGAAGAAAAATCCAAAAGAATACAATTTACCCAAACAATAATGGACGGTGTAAAACGCTACATTCCAAATATAAATTTCAGGAAAATGGAGTCTTGCAAATCGTTTTGTATTTTCTGCAGTATCACTATATGGTTATCGGAGATCATTAAACAAATTGAGATGATGGAGCAGATAACCATTTTTATAGAAGACCATAGAACGCCACAAACCAACAACAGACCCTACTAGCCTCAAAATAGTTTGAATCAGAAAAGGAATTATAAGGGCGATATATATTTAGCGGGTCGCTAGCATTAAGAGAATACTAGCTCACTAGAGAGTACCGCTCGTCCGCCAATACTTTGCTCCTCGCGGAAGGTGCGGGATAAGATACGTCGAAGGTAAAGCGACACGCACTGGAATGGTGTTTTAGATATAATTTTATTGCCTTCTAATTGCTACAGGTCAGGGGGGGGGCTATAAATCCCTTCCTGGTAGTACGCTCTTGAATGCTTCTTCCGTCGACTACGTCTCCATCCGTTGACTGTCCGTACGCTTCTCTTTGCTTAGCGCTCTTGTCGGCTCCGCGAGGGCTCGCTCGAACTCAACGGTTCGCCGACGTCATGGAGCGCTAGCCATTCGGCGACGATTTGATCAACTACGATCTTCACGAGGCACTAGCCTCTGTTTATGCCTATCGGCTCTTTGGAGGGCAGGCGTGACCCCACATATATAAAGGAGATGCTAATCGAACGGAACCGATATATATGTACTAAATAACAATGAAGTGAATAAAAATATTACAGATTAACCTGTGTATCGCGTCATCAAGTTCGCAATGAAGAAAAATAACTTCTTGAAGGATATTGCTAAATATGAAAAATAAAAAATTACCAGATTATCAAAAATATAGGCGACCAATATCATTTTGGAGGCGTATAGTACTTTTTAAAAACCGACGCAAAAGCTCTCCTAAATATCTAAAAACACCGAGATTAAATAGAACACTAAATTAATATACACTTCGAAAATACTCATGTAAAACTGCTAGCACATGCGTCGTCGTCAAACCGTAGACACACATACTACCGCAGGCAAACAGCTTACTACCAAGTGTATGGTTGTTACTTGAAGTCTTCGCATATCGCTCAGCGAAAATAAGCAATGTACGAACGGTATAAGCCACAATCATCAAATATGGAGTTCCTCGATATTCTAAATCATCATAAATTGACGGCATCGTACTAGTCAAATCACAAAGGAATAGTATTCCCAAAAAGAATGCCGTCGTCCTCAGTGTTACCACGAACCAACACTATTGCAAAAGCCAAGAGCCTAAATGATCTCAGAGATCATAAAAAGACCAATAAACAAATTGTTACATTATAAAACAGAGCAGCACGTGCATGAGAACAATGAAAGCAAGATTAAGCAAGAAGTATAAAAAGGCCCAGATTTAAGGATCGTGCTCTCACTCCTACGCAAGCACTTTCGAGAAATATGTCTCCACGACCGGATCAACCTTTAACTTGAATAAAATTGAATCAAGCAGAGTAAAAGTATTGCATTTTATAACTGATGTTGAACAGACTATATATTTTAAGAGTATTTTGAGCAATATTACGAGTTTTTAATCATTTTGTAAATTTCTGAAATTATAAATAAGTATAAAGATATTTATCTTTAACCGAGATTTATTCGCGCGTATATTCCTACAGTAAAGCCTATTCCCGTTCAACGCTCAACGTACCGTGTTCCCCCATATACAGTGTAACGAGGTATTTAGCTGCCCTCCAGCTTCGTATAAAACCTACGGCTTTCCCGAGATGCTTGTTTGTCTCACACCGACATCAAATACTCCAATACATTGTCCAAAACGCTTGATTTTTATTGAATGGTATTGATGTACCAGTACATTAGTATCATAAATAAGGTTTTTATATTGATTCACATACAACTTTATTTGTCATTTTCATGAGATGCATGTTACAAACTCCGTTTATGAGCAGATGCTCCTTGATGCACACAAAAGGAAAAAAATCGTTATGTCTACATGTTCTGCCGTTCTTACCTACCACCTTAACTTATTTTCTTTCATGAGATTATAATTAGACGACATCAAGTTGGCTATACTTGAATATATATGTATAGTTATGTTCAGGGTATATTTGTAATATACCTATACAAAATCCATATTTCGCATATAATTCGGTGTGCCAATGAACTCTACGCACACATGCGTAGCCCATAGCCAGTCCAGTAGTCAGAGAGAGAAGGATAACGCGTTACTTTCTTCCCCCACGCCCATCGAATTCGCGTGACGTCTCCGTTCGGACCTCCAGACTGGATCGGTCCTCAGTCGAGGCTCAACAATCGTCCGAGCATCTTCCCCTCCCTCTCTCTCTCTACTTTCATGGGCCGAGTAGAGCTGTTAGCTCACTCGGCTGCGACTCACACTGTCGCAACAGATAATCAACTCTACGGTTGCTCATCGATCGGTATATTTCTAGCGATTCGGGACGTGAGATATCCATGATCATGAATAATAATTAACAATTGAGCAAAGGACCCTAACCAAATTTACCTTTATCATTACAAATATAGTCGGATGAAATGGGCAACCTAAGGAGCATTCGAGGTTACCAAGATTGACTACCTACGAGACAATCAGTGTCAGAATGAAGGGCCAATCTATCTATTTTTGAAATGATTTGCGAAGCCAGTAGGCGTAGAAATGGTCTATTTGGAGAGAACGTAACCAGCGGAATTCTAAAATATAGAAGAGCTCAACTTTCATGGACCAAACCATCTCTAAGGATCACTCAAGAAGGAGCAGAATAAATAAAATAACACACTAATGACTGCCTTTGGTGTGTTATGACTATCTTTATGAAAATTTATATCAGTATTATTTCACAATTTACTATTATATAGCCTATGAAATAAATACTAATACACAGGAAAAATTAAAATACAACCAAGAATTAGTCACGCATATGCATGCATTAGAAGTCTAACAATGTTCAAGCACTTTCTTTTATTTAAGAACATCCCGGGTTGGAGACTCATTACCAATATTTTCTTTGCGATTCTATCTATTCATTTAATTTTCGTAACAATGTATACTTATGTGATTGTGTTATTTACAGGAATGAAAAATAGGTCGATGGGTCATCACAGTTTGAATGAATTTTCAAGTAGAAGTCATACTATTTTATCTGTGAACATTATTTTTAATTGTCAGGTAATTAAAATGTAAATTATTCTTATTCATCCAGTGACATATTTTATTTATATCGTATGTCTTAAAATATCGGCGTATTAATTCTTTTTTGTATATAGTAGTAATAACTTAAATTGCACTAAATTCAATAATACGTTTTTCCAAATTAACAATGACCCAAATTAATCTTTTACGACTAAGAAGATTGTTATAACCTATATCCACAAGTCTGAATGTATTGTATTTGTAAAATTAAACTTATTTTATAATAAAAGTCTTTTTTATGTTTTTAGTAAGTATAGCTTCTCGTGGAAGAAATTGGTATAAATGAAGATAGATACCGTATCAAAGAACAGTTTAAAAAAGATTTTGAAGCAAAATAGTTTTTATCTAGTTAACCTGTCAGATAATAATCAGTAACTCCGTGATACCACGGTATATTTTGGTATTTACGGAATATATCTTTTTAATTAACCAAACAAAATAATCCCGACAAAACAAAACAATCACATACCTAATTGTTGTGCTTCTTGGATAATATTCTTGGAAGCAGTTGGACTACTATTATAATGGTTATTCTTTTGGAGAGCATTTTTTCTCCTTTTGTCATGAATCTACACCTTTAAATAACCGAATACTATCAAGTACCTAGTTTTCTTTTACGAATAATTTGTGTGACATATTATTTCACGATTCCGTTATATGTAAATGTTAAAACCATTTCGAACTGTGTCTCATAAATTTTTTTGTTTCTTGTTCTGAGTGAGATATTTATTAAATCATTTATTAATTAACTTCAAATCGTGTATTTGTTAAATTCTGAGGATTATTCTTTTTCTTGAATAGTCGCACGTATTGAAATACTTACAGATTATATTTGTCAATTTTGCCTATGAAGTTATTTTAGTATATGGAATTAAGAAAAAACGAGATAGTATTATGGTTCAATATTCTATTCTAACACTTCTGAAAATACTCTCATTTTGTATTTCACGTCATAGATATTCAAAGCCTCCATTTTCTTATTACATCTATTAGTACTATGTTATTTATCATACTCCTCTTACTTAACCGTCGAAGTCCGAACTGCCGTCCTAACAGGTACAGAGATTCAATATATTTACAGGACGACCCACAAACAATGAAACATATATATATACAATTTACATACAGATTTTTTGAAAATAGCGTTATAATAAAAGTGTTGAAAGGATACATTGTTTTAAGCTGTTTGTTTCTTCTTTCTCGTATAAATAAGTCTATTGACTAAGTCAATTGCCTAGGCTATTGCCTAGTTTTGAAAATGGAGTATAATGTGATGTTTCTGATAGATGAATGTAATGAGTTCCAAAACGATGCATATGAGATATAGAAGGAGTTCTTCATTTTCTCAGTAGTTACAAGTGGGATGTCTAGAGATTTTACATCTCCATTCTTAGGCCTGAGCGAAACGTGGGCATCATAATACGCGATAAAGTAACTAGAGACTACCGTGGTGAGAATTCGCCAGAATCGTCGGGTAGAGACTTTCCTGCATTACACAAACGATTGAATCTTTCCAGCTCGCAGGGAAGGAGTATATCCTCAGTCGGTAAAAATTGAATATAATACCCCCTTAAAAATATAAATATCTGACACTATAGTTTGATCGATTGATGACAAATGATTGTTGTCTGCATATGTTGAGTAAGACATTATCTGAGCTAGTCATTTGGAATTATTCCTGTTGTTCCGGCCCAAGGAAAATCCCCATTCTCTCTTCAGCACCGGGCCAGTCACTGTTATGGAGTGTTTGTTATTGCTACTTTCTTGCCATGCCCTGCCCTGGTATGCTCGTTCCTGACCCATTCTAGTGTCCTACACATGACTAGGCTTTTGGTGCCCCGATAGGAAGGTCCCTGCTCCTAAATCTCATTGCATTCTGAGACAATCATGGAGATGGAAACTGTTCTTTTTGCTGCTTCACTCATCTTTGCTGGGTATTTCCATAGCATATCTCCTTCCAAGGATAAATCTTGAAATTATTAAATCTGTCCTCATGATGATTTCGGTATCAGAGCTCGGCCTCTCAGGTACTTGGGTGTGTCGTATACCTGGCCTCCACGTAACTTGAGAATTCAGTATGCAGGTCATCTTCTCTGCTTCACGAATGATGGTGCGGTGTATGGCTTTCATCCCAATCAGTAGACCAAGAACCTTAGTCGGAGTGATGCGAATTGTTCCCCTAGATCCCCTAAGTATGAGTCCTCCATGCTTTGCCAGCACTAACCTGTCCCACCCTGGGCCACTAGACTACCGGATGTATGTGAGTCTAGGCAGAAATATGGTTCTGTATAGTCAAAGGATCATTCGAGAGCTAAGCTCCCAAGTGCAACTGAAATCTCTTTTACATAGGATATTTATGGTATTATCGCATTGGATTGTAAGGTGTTCCTTCCAGTGAAGTTTCTTATATAGGGTCATTCCTCAATATGTAACCGAAATCCTTCACCTCCAGTATCTTGTCTTGGAGTTTCGGAGCTCTGTAATGGTGTATTTTATACTTACGTATAAAGATGACCAGCTGAATTAAGCTCTGAAGTTATTTTTGTTATTAAAAAATAACAATTATTATTAAAAAATTGCGAATACCTTTAATTTATTCCAAAAAAAAAACTTTCTGATTACTTGGTAGATAAGCAATTAGGGATTATGCTTTTATAAAAATAATGTGAATTATAATACCTTGACATTGATGTGCAAAATGAGATTATTGCAAGTGTGAGCATTGTTAGCAGCTATTAAAACAGATGATGGATCTAACATTGTGTTCTTTTGAAAATAACGAGTGGAATGCGTCTCGCTGAATTTCGAATTTCTGTTTCAACTTGTGAATACACTGCCATTCGCTGCTGATGAATATTTGACTGTAACTAGGTACAAAGAACTAATTTCTTCTCGGAATCCAGTAGTCGTTTAATATATTTTATTTGCACGCTTCTTGTCGTTCAATCGTTTTATTTTTACAGTTCCATTCGTTCGCTACTACTGCAGATACCTACTATTGCAGTCTTTTGTCGTTATAATTTTTTCGATCGCAACGCCTAGTTCTGATTCATTTAGTGTATACATAAATTCTATTAGGTTTTCTAATCTTGAATTTGAGTTTTGGTGTTCCAGGTTGTCAATATTGTCTGAGTCTAAGTCCATAATTCAGCCAAAACCCAACGGCATAGGCCTTCTAATTGCTACAGGTCAGGGGGGGCTATAAATCCCTTCCTGGTAGTACGCTCTTGAATGCTTCTTCCGTTGACTACGTCTCCGTCCGTTGACTGTCCATAGGCTTCTCTTTGCTTAGTGCTCTTGTCGACTCCGCGAGGGCCCGCTCGAACTCAACGGTTCGCCGACGTCATGGAGCGCTAGCCATTCGGCGACGATTTGATCAACTACGATCTTCACGAGGCACTAGCCTCTGTTTATGCCTATCGGCTCTTTGGAGGTCAAGCGTGACCCTCACATATATAAAGGAGATGCTAATCGAACGGAACCGATATATATATATATATATGTACTAAATAACAATGAAGTGAATAAAAATATTATAGATTAACCTGTGTATCGCGCCATCAAGTTCGCAATGAAGAAAAATAACTTCTTGAAGGATATGGCTAAATATGAAAAATAAAAAATTACCAGATTATCAAAAATATAGGCGACCAATATCATTTTGGAGGCATATAGTACTTTTTTAAAAACCGACGCAAAAGCTCTTCTAAATATCTAAAAACACCGAGATTAAATATATGAGTTTTGGTGTTCCAGGTTGTCAATATTATCTGAGTCTAAGTCCATAATTCAGCCAAAACCCATCGGCATAGGTCTTCCCTTAACAGCGATTTACTAAACCTCGTTGTTAGTGGTTGCAATCAGCTGCACTCATTCTCGATGTTGTTGGGATTGTTGCAGTCGATCAGCTGAAACAGTTTAGGCTGAGTAATAGTGTTTTATTGATCACCTGCATTCGTAACTGGGTCTTTTCATTCTTCTGATAATCGTCAGAATTCTTTTGTGTGGTTTTTAGTCTTCGATTAATATAATTTGATAAAAACCAGCAATATAATTCGTGCGAGATGTCGCCCTCCTTTACACCTTCAAAATAAGGGAGCGCTTAAATCTGATGTGGAAGTCACCTAAAAGGTACCTAAACAAGTTTTTCCTATTTGTATCCGTATCGCCTGTATCTCTTAATGTTAGTTCTCGTAGTGCGATTTTTAAGCTTTGTGGACTCATTTGTCATCATCGAATATTAGCCATTCATGAAAAATAATTCGCAAATTCATTTTGCTAATAACTTTTTGAACAGCCGAAATGCATAACCAAGGATTGCGATTGACAAATAAGAAAATAGCTGTAGAACGAAGTTAGTTAAACAAACAATTGAAAGAACAGAAAAGAAATAAATTATAATTGTAAATTGCACTGGTAAAAATTGATACAAACTGTTTGTCATTGGTTGAGTAAATTTATTTTTTTTGCCAACTGTGTTAGTATCTACTGGGTACTTTTCATTCTAGTGCATTAAGTCCGTATCATGGCTCCGAAACACCAGAGGAGGAAAATGAAAAGGAGGCTTGAACGTCTCATACATTGGTATAATCCATTACGCGCCTTAAACACGTATATTATGAAGCAGCGAAAGCTGACCTTCAGCGGACGGAGGCGTTATATCGTTTATATCATGACACACCCCCAGTCGCAGTGAATGCGAAATATAGCAGGGCGTTAGACTGCAGCCCTAGGGATATGTCCGAGAAGTTGGAAGAAGGGAGACATCAAACGTACCGGGCGTTGTCAGTGGACATTCCTTCGGGTTCAGAACTGACCCAGCCCATCGTTAAAAAGAAGATCGATATAGATGAGTGGAGGAGGAGACGTACAGCTAGTATAAAGGGACCACCTCCCTCACCGCTCCGCCCTGAGGAAATTATCATCGATGTTTCGGTTGAGGATATGAATTTCAACACCTAGTTCAACCTATTGGTTTTCTCTTCTGTCATTCTGCAGGGTTTCATTTGAGCTGTGCTCATATTTTATTTAGACCTTGTATTAGTTCAATCAGCTATCACTCACTTTTATTATTGAAATAAGAAAAAATAAAGAGAAAAAATAGATAATAAATAAATAATAAAACCTGATTCAGAACACCTATACATGTACTCCTGCTAATTATGTCCCTGTCCTATGAATTTTCGAAATAAAACAGAGGGTTATATTTCTCACAGGGAGGGAGGTACTGTGCAACGTCACAAAGTTGCAGGGAGATACATACACGGGGAAACGGCGTATGTATCACTATAGCTCAAAACATCTCTTCGAAGGTAAGCTCAAAGTCAGTGCTTGTTGACACTGACCCGAGTGGAAAATTCCTTCGAGAATTTTTTTTTTATTAAGACAGAGAGCACGCGACCAATTAGGTAAGAGAGCCCACCTGGAGGGCGGGACATACCCGTATCACGAGGTTCAAACAACGCGTAATTTAAACGTGTTTGAACCGAAATTGATCTAGTGCGTTGAGGCAGCAAAACTCGAGCCGTCTTTTTTTTGCTCGCCTAGCGGGTAAAGTGCCGCATCTCCATGCGATACTTATTTCTTGAACTCTTAACTGTAAAGATTGGAAACTAATTACCTACTCATCGTAAAGCACGAACACCCGTATTCTTTCTGGATCCCGTGAGACTACACACACAAGTATATTGTAAGTATTCATTAATTCGTTCATCGAAGGTCCCCAGGATTAATGCTTCGGCAGAAATTGGGAAGTGGACGTACCGCCTGCTTTTTGGCCTCGCGTAACCATTTCTTATTGTGCTCTGCACGTAAAAGACAAAGGACAGGTTCCCTTTGTCCCATGAACCTGACGTAGTCAGTAGTACATGGGTTGTCGCATTGAACAGTAAGAAAACTTTTACGAATTACTAACCAATACTTATTTTACTTGCCGTTTGCCTTTTCAATTAATTTCAGTTCGGACTTCAACCGTGCATAATAGTACGCACTCAGCGTAGTATTCTGCACGTGCTCTTCGTGGAAATACTACCAAACATTCTATCGCATTTAACAGTTGAATGAATTTCATTCATTCATTTTGACTACGGTCCTTACCCGCGTCACGTTTCTTAGAAGCCACTCGCAAGCCGCATCCCTTCGCGGAAACCCGTATCAATACATAATACTACAGTGTTATATTTTTTATACATGACATAAATAAAGGGAATACACACGTCATACGTACTTTAACCTAGATTCTAGTGTTTTTATTTGCTACACCTTTTCATTCTTCCTGCAAAGCTCCTCCTGCTGTCCTTGACGAGTCCTCGCTAACGCTTTGTGAAGGCAATTATCGAGAACGATCAAGCATGTATAAAAAATAAGAACTCGCAACATATATAATAATAACGCGCATGTTTAGCACTTACACTGCGAATTTATTTGTCTAAAATATATATAGATCGACCATTCGTCTGGCTTCTTGCTGGCATATCACTGAATACCGGCAACACCAGTTTCTAGAAAATAATATTGGGCAGCGATTAAGGAACCGACCATAACAGTTGGTTTAATTTTTACTAGGGTAGGTTAAATAAAAAATAAATTTTTGAATAACTAGAATAATTCGTATTTCGTAAATATAAAAATTATTTCAACCCCTTGGCCGGCTAAGCGGAATAATTCCAATGGCATTTCTTAGTAATTGAAATAAATTAGCAAAATGAAAAAGCCTTAAATTGATAAAAATGAAAAAAGCAATAGGCGATTTACTTATCATCATTAGACATTGTATCTCCTTTTTGATTGAAAATTCGGTTTATTTCACTGAAATTTTCCCCACCTTAATCTAATTATACATAGGTTTTCCCTCTTAATTTTACTAAACATTTCGCTAGAATTAACTTCAAACTTATTGAGGCAATTTCCTCATACTTGATAGTACATGATGGTCACGGTCAATGCTTTTAGCAATGTGATTACAAGTAGCTTTTGATAGGTACGCGGAAAGTATATTAAGACTAACGAGCATTCGTAGAGGTCAGTATGTACCGTGACAACTATGAGTC
The DNA here is from genome assembly GCA_018906985.1 of Apocrypta bakeri. Taxonomy (NCBI): domain Eukaryota; kingdom Metazoa; phylum Arthropoda; class Insecta; order Hymenoptera; family Pteromalidae; genus Apocrypta; species Apocrypta bakeri. The sequence continues at coordinate 48,114 of JACCIA010000041.1, read as the reverse complement.
AACAACACATTTTGTCCATAGGTTGTCGAGTCAGTCGCGAATATATCTCCATAATACCAGTCTCGGTAGATTGTTGGATAAATAAATTAATAACTAAAACCAACAATCAATATGTATTTACTGCCCTTTATAACCATCCTCCATCCTTAATAAAACTATCCGCAGATCCTTATAACTGTATTTCTTAGGGTTATATAACTAACTAATTATTATTCTTAATAATCTGTTAACAGTTTCATGACCACAAGAATTGCTAAATTGGATACATATTCATTACACTCACCATATCAATAATTATCTATATTTATTAATGTTGACTAAACTATATCTCAAATCACGCTTAATAATAATCTTGTGTTGTTAGTAATTTTATATTGTTATGTATTACACAGTATATATAAAAACAAATATAAATAATTATTCTTTTAATAGGTACAGCAAAATGTGATGGTAACACGAAAAGGAAAACTAAATTTTGTGGATCTTGCTGGCAGTGAGATAGCAAAAAAAACATTAAGCCAAGGAAAAACCTTTGATGAAGCTAATAATATTAATAAAAGTCTTTTAGTATTTGGTAAACGTTTACATTGTAATCAATTCCATTTTTTAAACTACTAGCATTTATTTTAGAATTCAATCATTGAATCAAGATATCCTAAATTATCTAAATTTAATTAAGAACAATTGTTTCTCTGAACAATTATTTATATTTATGGTCTTTACAATTTTTCAACTAAATTCAGTGGTTGTCTACTTCTATTTTTGTAGCTCTCGATAGTATTTAATTCAATACAGGTATACACTGTTTTTCTGTTCTTCAACCTGTTGACGTGGCAGTTCGAAACAAGTCACTCGACGCTTCTATGGAATAGAGCGGTTGTTGAATATATCAACAATCGGTAAGATGAAAATCCTTGCTAGGCAAATAGAAAATTACCTACATAATTAGCGGTTTACTTTCCGCGATTTCATATTACCTACATTCAACACGTTTTATCGAACCGACAACGAATCACTTTACTTAGCTACATTGTAATTCGTTTTCCAATCAGCACAAATACTATACTATTAAATATATGCAATATGAAAGCAGATATTTAAATTGAAACGTGCGAAGCATTGAAGAGGTTATTGAATGAGACACCGACATTACTATTGAAAGGCTCAACAAGTACGAGTCAATGTACGAAAAGATTGATGAACTGGTACGGCGTTTTAATGAAAGATTGAAAGAGCGATCTCGAAATTTCTTCACCTTTTCATCTTACGTGCTACAGCAAGTAGGTGATAAGGTGAGTGTAGGGTTTACCAGGAAAAAGTCGATAAGCATGAGCACGAGTCCCGCTAAATCTTAGCATTCCTGGGATGTTGGAGTTGGTGGCCATATCTTGAGGTGCTAGGATAGTCGCGGGTAGAGTTAATGTCGTAAATGGTCGATGGTGACAATGTTCTAGGTGACGGTAAGGTTGGTATAGAATCAATAGCTCGTATACTGCATTATTTTTTAATGCAATTATTCCATTCAGTAATAATAATAAATAAAGAATAAATCCTTGATAACAACAATGCAGCAGCACCAGAATGTGTTCGTGTGAGTCTTGCCTATTCGCGTGCGCGCACGCCGGCTTGTTTGCCGAACACCGTATTGAAAAATAAGCATGCGCGCTCAACTTCTCTGACACTATATTGCATTTAATTTATTGAATAAACGGTCTTATTTTCGAGAATAGATGCCGCGTAAGTATTGAATTAGTAAATCCTTGTTCCTAACAATCTCCCACGAATACCGCCGTATCTTCGGGCATTTGCGTATAAAAAAATACTGATTTGCGCGCTGAAGATAAAGCTTAACTATTTTTATAAAGTGCAGATAGATGTAAATGAATTTATAAAATTTATCAAATTAGCATTGGTGACATGGAGGAATAATTCGTTTAAACATCTCAATTATAGGTGGGTATTCCTTAAAATCCGGTCACTTTATTAATAAAAAGTTTATTTACATCAAACGATGCATGAAATATTAGCAGAATCATTTGAAACAGAACTGATAGAGAAGCATCAGGCTATTTACTACGCAGAATTATAAAATTTGTTGTAATACAAACTGCATCGAGATGCAGGGCATGCAAAACGCCTCGCGAGGCGTTTTGCATGTAAGGTACGATAGTCGACGCTCGCGCATGTCTGTCAAGATAAAGCTCGTGCTACGTACTCATATACCATGTGTTTATTAATGTTTAAAAAATACCAAGACAGATAATAACAAATACACAGATGAAGTATATATTAATAATTTAAAAACTAAATATTTTAGGTAATGCTCCGTAAATTTTTCAAGAAAGAACAAGTCTGAATGCTAAAAATATCAGGTAAGAACTAAGGGCTAGAAAGAATATTGTAAAGTAGAAAATACATCGGAATGCATTTTCTCATAAGAAATAATGATTCATTTCATACTATAAGTATATGCATACTGCAGATGTTTAGGCTGTTCGTCAGCTCAACGCTTAAGTAATGTGTCGTATCACGTACCCATAGCGAATTGAACCGTCCACTATCGTAAAGTAATAAAAGTGAGAGAAAGAACCTTTCTCGAAAACTCCAGCTCAATATATACACATCTATTCACAAGATTTAATTTTTGAAATAATAATAATAACTAGATATTCCAACACGCCCCCTCAAAAATAAATCTACTGTTGCGAAATATATAAATACACTTGTGTGCCTTCCTTACTCTTTAGCTCAGATCTGGGTTATACACATGGCCCAACATTTGTTGCTAGGATTAGGAAAGCCAAGAAAACCTAATCAGATCATTATCAATATCGCTTATATATAATTAATTCAATATATTTTAATTTCAGTCCAAGCCCATTTTTGTTCTAAATTCCAGGAATTGGACAGCAGACAATGGTTTCTGTCATTGCATCCGCTAGCTGATTTCCTGTTGAAATATAAATTAATTTAATAACATTTTTCTCAACCTGCTCTCTTGAGAAGTGATATTTTATAACTATGTGTTTTGATCTTATGTGACTGGTATGATTACTTGCTATACTTGTGCAACCATTATTGTCTTCATAAATTCTATCGAGTTTAATAAATTAATTTTTATACTGGTTGCTAAAAATCATTATAATTTTGCTTTGTATAATTTAATTTAATATTCTGTAACGAGGCGCGCGAGTTTTAGGCCTACGGCCCTACGCCTCGTATAAGGTCCGCGCGTTCCACGATACGGCCCTAATTCAGCGTAAATTCGGAGTTCGTGGAAAATAGAAAAGCACGCGCGGACCAGATCGCTTCCGGCTAATGCTAGAGATATATCGTCGAGTGAAAAAGAAAACGAGAAGAGAGAGAGAACACAGCAGCCAAATTTCTGACCCACCACATCGTCGTCGGAGACAATCGCCTTCCCCCAGGTCTACATGGCGATAGAGAGGAAGGAAGGACGACCAGCGTATCAGCGAACCAGCGAACGCGGAGAGCTGTGTGTGTGCGAAAGTGTGATCATGCTGTATTTTTACCAGCAACCGTAAGTAGGGCTCAGCCCTTTACTTTTGTTAAATACTAATCCTTGCGTGGATCACTGGCGCAAAGGTGCAGCGGCACCAGCATATTATTTCGCGCGAATCTCGCCTTCTCGCAAGCGCATTGCGGAGCATCCAGGAGAAGCTGCTGCGCGGTAAGACAGTAGACTTGAGCAATCCGTATGCTCATACACCAGATACGACTACAAAGTGTTGTACACGATGTAAGAAAACGTCTCGTTACAAGGGTTGGTTACAAATAATAAAAATTAGAAGGTACTGTTTTATCGAATTATCAAACGTTTTCATATTGGATACTAATTTCATATCATACCATATGATATAATGATATATATGATGTATGTGTAGTATGTAAATACGAGTGTATACATTATAGGTAAAGGTATGTACAAAGGAAATATAACTTATAAGTGCAACTTATAAGATGCAACGAACATTTAAATAATTTATTCACCTATAGAGAACAAACAAATAAAAAGGACTATTTTAAATTTCGTGAATTAGGAATCAAAGATTGTAATGATATACTAGCAGCTTGTTTTATAGTGTATTCAAGAATAGATTAATAATTTAGAAAAATGTATGTTAAATAAAATACATGCAAATTTATTTTGAGTCTATAACATCAAGAAGATATTGGTTATGTATCATTAGATGTATTGAAACTGAAGATGAAAATGAAGATACACATTATGTATAATATATTAATATTTCATAGGTCTTTTGATCTTGTGATGAAGACTTCAAGAAGATTCCAACAAAAGTTATTCTGGCTACAAAAAGTTTTTTATATTAAATATTGCATTATTTATACTAAACTTTGCGTTTTTTATGCTGAACATTTTTTAACTTGCGTCAAAAAAATTTGCTATAAATGTATTAATAGGAGAAAACGATTTGACCTCTTTTATATAAAAACTAAAGTTGTTAAAATTTTTTCTGGCTAAAATATGTTTTTGTAAGGTTAATTTTTTTTGTAAGCATTTTTTGTAACGCATGTAAATGTGAAAAAGTTGTATTTTTTAATGATCTACAACTTTTCTATTTAACTTTTTTGTGTAAAATGCTTAAAATTTAATTTATCACAGAAAATTCTTTTTAGCTTAGGCATACGTGGTTTTGTGATTATAAAACTATAGTATTCTCCCTATTGACGGTCGTGCTTAAAAATATATAAGTATTTTATGATGAATTTGAGGATATTTTTGTTTTACAAAAGTATTAGTAATCCTGAAATAAGCATAATCTCAAATGTATAAGCATTAGAAATTAATTATAATTTCAGGTTACTGCGTTGCACTTTTAGCAGATAATAATCGAAAGATCAAACATATTCCATTTCGAGATAGCAATTTAACAAAATTGTTAGCAGATAGTTTACAAGGAAATGCTCATACTTTAATGGTAAGATAATTAAAACTTTTATTAAACATAGTAACTCGTAAAATGTACCTCGTAAATAATATCATATACTAGTTATAATGAATAGAATTGTATTCCAAATCTCCATTTCTCTGAATTTGATTCTGATCATGATTTATTCAGTTGAATTATATCTAAAACATCTTACGCAGCTATTCAAAATGCTACATACTGCCTTCCTAAGAATCAATTATGATAAATGCCGACCTCAGATAATCTGTTTAGGATTTGAAGTTTCCAGCAACGAATTTAAGCCACCAGCTGAGAAAGTACATCCTGGATTTTCCACGGCCAATGACCTCAACAAAACTTCCCGATTTTCTAGTGGAGCTGTACCCCAAGACTGTAAATATCATTGCCCCGCTTAATGAGTTTTTCAAGAGCTTGCCACCATTCAGGAAATGGCTTTCCATCATCAAACTCATCTCCCTAGTTGAGTTCCTTTTGAAGAGCTTAAAGAAGCATTTATTAATTATCCATTGCCAATGTGGACATATCGAATTCCCTCAAACGAAACCTTGACATCAATTCCGGACAATACTATTCCTAATATTCCAAATTCATGACAAAATAATAACCGACCTAACATAAATAGCAAAATATAAACGATAAACTAATAATTTCTTGTATCGAGGATAAACATCCAAAATCGTTATAACTATCATAATAATATCAATAACATCTAATAAAAACTAATTATAAAGGCTAACAATAGCTCCAAAATTAAATACAATCGAAGATAAACCAAATGCGCTATAAAAATTCCCATATATGTAACCGAAAAAAATAATAAAATTGGCTTCACAAAATGCACAAAGAATACGTTGTACGAAAACAATCAATTAGAAGTTTAAAAATTATTCCACAAAAAATATAGTAGCTGCGATACTAGAGAGGAAACTGTCCAGAACTGTTGGGAAACTATTGTAACTATTTTTTTGCATTCTTATTGCAATTTCGTGGTCAACTCCTTGTGTGTGAGTGACACTATTTGCGTGTCTATAACTGGCGGAGACGTGTCGATTTGAATTCTAGCAGATTTTGCCGGAGACCGTCGAGCAACCAAGATGCAAGTACTTAATCATATTGTATCAGTAGTAAACATATTGTTCCACCGCACTTATAAGAATATATTTAATTAATTTTTTTGAGAACTTCATCGTCCTATTTATTTTTGCTGAACAACAGAAACGAAAAAGATGTGAGTCTTCGTCAATCATTTAGTGATATGCTATGGTTTCTTGTTGAACGGAGTTAAATAGTACATTTACAATTAATATACATATGGAGTCGCCAGATGATTACTCGCGAATTATTCGTAAGACATATTTATCGAAGCTGATGTAAAGGCTGTGAAAGGGACGTTCGTTCTCGATTACAGATGTAGAATATAAGAATGCGATAATAATTCGGACTTTCTTATGCATGAATGTACTATATTACGTTAGATTTGCTAGTGATCAGATTTGTGGGTATGTATTTTCTGTACGTGCTCGCCTAGGACTGATCTTTAGGCTCAGGTCTTTTTATACTGCCGCTTTTCCCATTTGTAGCCGATAGAAGATTTATGGTTTTTACTTTCATATATCGATATCTTAGAGGACAAATCTGTCAATTCAAAAATAGTCTTCGAATACCTGCCAGGTAAGGGTTCACTATATTTTTACAAAAGTAAAGGTTTTTGGTCTATTTACATGTATTTATTATAGGTCTACCTAGCGCAGCAGAGCCCACGTACACTTGCACACAGCTCTTCCCGTTCCTGGGACTCGCATTACATAGATTTGCATTACATACATTCATAAATATAAATTGCGAACAGGTGTTCAAGGAGCACCTAGCGCAGTCACGTGCGACTTACACATACAGGGTAAAGCAATATTTGCTTCACCTTGTAGGAGTCGCGCGCGAAAGAGAAAGAAACTAGCGCAGAACAGAATGAGATAACAGGAATGCTCGAAAATCACCGAAATCTATCGATCCCGAGCAATTGAACGAATCGATCGACGAAAGGAAAATCCTTTCGCCCTTTACGAATCAGTCCGCTAAGGCGAGCGTGCGTCCAGCCTCAGCTTGAACGCAGCCAAGGGTGCGTCGACCGACCTACGTGTGCGGCTAAAGGAAGAGGGTATCGGCGCAAGAAGACTAGAAGAAGCTCTCTCATTCGAAAATTCTAGTTGTTCCCATTCATGCTGTCCCTGGAATATCCCAAACCTCTCCTCGCGATAATCAACGCGCCAGGTGCGCGACAGAATTCGAGCAGAAAAAGACCCAGAAGCTCAGAGGGGCAAACGGAAAAGGCGAAGGGGAGCTAGACACGACGTTACAAAAAATATGTATATATAATATCTATATAAATACATACGTGTAGTATATATTTATAAATATATTTACCTCTTCAATTGGGTAGTTTTCGAAGCCGATTTCTGACCTGGTGTGTCCTTGAAATGTTCTTTTGAATTGGCGGATTTTGCCTCTAAGGTATCAATATGAAAATAAGTGTTGACGCCTAGCTGGTGTTTTTTGGTATTAGTACGTCTGGTATTAAGGTCACTTGGCGTTTTCCCGGTGTTGCATGCCCTTTTTTATGCGACGTCGGGAATGGATGCGATGTATTCAAGTTATTCCAAGCTTAGTCAGTGCAGGGGATGTTCGTAGTTATATCTGATTGTTTGACAATGTTGCATTGTGAAGGCTCCGGTCATGTTCGCTATTGCCGTTCCACACTAGTCCCACGAGTAATGAGGAAATAAATGTTCATGCCCGGTATGCGCAATGTAGCTATAGAAACAACGTCTAGCCTTGAATGCCAAGTAGGTAACAATCCTATTGACACGATTGGTTCTCTCCGATTTCGAGGGTCCGTCAATACAGCCTCAAAACTTGCAGACAAGACAGTGCTCCAGCTCATTTTACGAGTGGACAAAACTGTAAGGTGTCAGCTCATTATGGGGCGATTATGATGGTATATTATAATTATAACTGGTATATTATATCGTATTAGATTCGTGTCTTGACTTATACATAAATTGTACATACATATTTTAGTTGTGTGTAAAATTCTATGAATTATGGTTGATGTGTGATACAACTCCAGTATTTCAGAGGCATATAGAATATAAATTCGATATGAATATTCAATATACTATCTAGCATATCCAGATTTAAAGATTTAATAATATTAGTTCATGGAGTTCTAAACTGCGTAACTAACATTTAGAAATTTTCAAAAAATATACTTCATTTTAGAAAGTATAAATAATTAATTATAAATAAGAAATAAATTTGTATTTCAATAATTGCAACTGTAATGTTGCAGATAGCCTGTGTTTCTCCTACGATGTCGAACATCAATGAAACCAATAAAACTTTAAAGTATGCAACGAGAGTTAAACGGATTCTAATTAAACCAAAGATTATAATGGTATGTAGACAATAATTGTTCTTGTATAAAGTATCTAATTTTAGGTAAACATGGTATTAAGTCGTCAAATAAATTGTTTAGTTTCCCCCGTTACATTATTTAACTAGTTTAGCGATAAATCGTATACTCTCTATGTTCACAACTTGGTAGAACACGCTTTTCACTGGCTCACATTTTCTGGTAATCCTTACTGTTAGCAGCACTTGGATTAATGAATTATGGCATCAAATTGTAATGGAATGTTACTTACCCTATTATAATGCCAGGTGTGTCTTATCTGGTATATGAGAAAACGAATTGCTCAAGTCTGTTGTTGTATCGCTCAACACCTTCTTCCGGCTAATCAGTCGACTCGCTTATTTGAAGCACGCAAAGCATAATAAAATAAACGCGAATTATTTGTAATGAAATAATGCTGTCTATACAGTTAGTACAATCACGAATTAAACTCAGAGAATCTGAATACATACGCCAAACTAGCAACACGGCTTTCGACAATTAAACAGTCGCGCCAGTGATCCTGACTTATTTTTAACTTACTTACGTAATTTGTGTCTCTGCTTCGCATAGCACAGTCTTTCTCTCTCATACAATCTTTTGCGCTATTGATTTATTATTTATGTTTAATTAGGGACGTATCGCGTAACGTATGAACCTTGAATAAGATGCAAGTCAATAGGCCCCAAACTCACGCGCCTCATTATAATATATTCCATGAATGAACGGGATATACGATATACAGATGCGATACGAATGATTTTCCTATATTCAGATCTTACTATCCTCCAAGTCATTTCTCATTGTGATGGTATCTACACCTACTGACCAGGTAAATTGATTATTCGTTTTCGGAAGTTGATTCACCTTTCGTACACTTCTGAAATCACCATTTTATCGAATATCTCACTACACAATTGAACAGTTCACCAAAAAAGATTTTGAAAGGTGACTTACATGTTGATCATCTACTGGTGAATCCATTTCTGTACGCTCTCTTTGTCGAAAAATCACTGTTTTCATTACCATTTGGTACAATTACACTAATAGTAGCAAAGCCTTGAATACCTAATGGCCTGATTTAATAATCCACGAGCAGGTTAGTGGACTGTCTCACGTAAACACTGATCAATCATTCCAAATAATCATAAATCAACGCCTTGGAGGAAAAACCCGCCAATTAAAGAAGAAATTCACCAACCAGTCGATTTAAAAAAAATTATAATTGTATAAATTTCTTTTCCTAATTATATAAAATAAATTAAAAAATTTACGAATAAACAGATATATTGATTTAACGATGTATGCATGTATTATCGTATATAAATTTATAAATATAAATATAAATTGATACATGTCTTATTTTTTAATATGCCTCCAAGGCATCGAAATGGACATGACATACTCACGGCCTCTCTAAACATTTGTACTTACATAGACTTACTTAGACTGATTTACGTAAGTTAACTGATTATATCCGATTAAGCTTTGAGAACATGAAGAATTATAAGTTATTTTGCAGCAGGTCATGCGTTTGTGTACCTTCTAACTTATAGATAGAGACTAGGTTTCTGCAGGTGATAAAGGTCCCTATAGATCTGTCCTGAACCACTATTATTTACCGAATTGTTTTTCACATCATCATTTGGCTAGTATTATAGAATAGGTTCATTTATTTATATCAACATGGTAGCAGAGCGTGGTTCCTCATTATTTTTCTATGCCATATTGTTACTTCTTAAGTACAATAGGACATATTAACGGAAAAGTGAGGTTATTGAAAAGCCACGTGGAGAGCAAAAAGTTCAAAGTGAAAGACAATAAATTGGAAGAAAAAGTTTTTGAGATAATTGTGAAATAAAAGGTGATGCAAACGGATTAAGTTTGAAAGAAAAACACGTGCACACAAGAAGAAAATTACGAACACGTAGGAACGTTCGAAATTAAAGAATACAATATGTAAATGAAAGATATTTCAATCCCAGTGTTTGATGGGGAGGATTATGATATGTGGAATCAGAGAATTAAAATGTTTATGAAAATGAAAAAATGTGATGAGGTAATAAAAAGAAAAAAGAATACAACAGATAAGCCTGATTGGAATGAGCAAGATATAAAGGCTATAAATATAATATATAGCTCAATTTCAAATAATCAATTGGAATTCGTGTGTGAAGAAGAGACAGCATATGATATAATTAAAAAATTGGATGAGATATATTTAAAAGAGTCTACAGCACTACAGATAATATGTAGAAATAAATTAGAAAAATTGAGACTAGAAAACTACAGTGATACGGCTACATTCTTTAATTATTTTGAAAGATATGTGAATGAATTAAAAAATGCTGGTGCAAAAATCAGTGAAAAAGAAAAATTAAATTACATACTAAACACGTTGCCAATGCAATATAGTCACATTGGTGACTTAATTGATACACTTAAAGAAGAAGATCAGACAGCAGCCTATGTGAAAAATAAAATACAGATAGCCGAAATGAAACTTCAAAAAGAAGAAGGTGAAAGAAAATCAAACGTATTTACCGCAAACAAAGGGATTTGCTATAAGTGTGGCAAAAATGGACATTACGCACGGGAGTGCAAAAATGGCGGACAAACAGCACATAGCGACACAACATGGCAGGTCCAACACGTGGTCGCGGCAACAGTCGAGCCAGAGGAGGAAGAGGCAACTTCACCAGAGGGCGCGAAAACAATCATCGGCAACAACAGCGGCAAGAAGCCAGCACCACACACGAGCAGAGCAACTCGGGAGCGAGCTCATGGGTAGCTACAGTATATGCAGCGAAAAATATAGGTAAAGATAGCTTAGCTAGCGAAATCGAATGGTTACTTGATAGTGGTTGTAGGCACCACATAATAAATAATGATAGTTATTTTGAAAATTCTGTAGAATTGATAGAACCGGTAAATATATATTTAGGCGATTCTAGTCCGTTAAAGGCAACAAAAATCGGAAAAGTTGTAAGTAATTTTGATGCTTTCGGAACAAGCAATGAAGTAAATATACGAAAGGTATTCTACGTTAAAGAAATGCGTCAAAATTTATTAAGTTATGCTAAAGTAATGGAAACTCATACTATTATTTCAAAAGGAAATTATTCAAAGATTATAGAAAACAGCGACCGTCTTATAGCTGTAGCTTATAAAGAAAATAGAGTACTTATAATGAAAAGTAAATTAAAGTCAAATTTGAAAAATGAAAATTATGTAAGAAATGCCGAGCGTAATACTAAAATGACTCAAAAGGAAAGGTGGCACAGAATATTAGGCCACGTAAATTTTAGCTATCTAAATACATTGTGTACACAACAGTTCCTAGAGGGCATTCCAAAAAAACCTTGAAACAGAATATATGAAGTGTAAAATCTGTATAGAAAATAAAATGTGTAACCCGTCTTTTAAAAATAACATAGAACAAGCAACTGAACTTTTAGAAATCATACACACTGATGTGTGCGGTAGTTTTAAAACCACAGGTGTAAACGGAGAGAAATATTTTGTTACGTTTATCGACGATTATAGTAAAATAGCTAAAGTTTACTGCATTAAAACGAAAGATGAGGTATTTGATTGTAATTGGAAATATTTTTAAAAAGAAAACCAAATGTTGAAAATTTAAAATTGTACGGGAGTAGAGTTTTTGCACGCAAGCCGGAACAAAAAAAATTTTCTAAATGGGATAAAAAGGCCGATTTAGGAATTCTGTTAGGATATAGTGATGTTGGGTACAGGGTACTTATAAACAATAAAATAATAGTTGCAAGACTTGTAGAAATCGTCGAAAATGACGTAAAATGCATAGGTTTTAATGAGGATAATAATGAACTTAATTCTCGCGGCACTTCGACTCTCGAGTCAAGTGAGACAGATGAAAATGATTCGGATAGCGAACATACTGATAATGGTTTTGAAATAGCAGATGAAAGTGATGTATCGAAAATTAAAATAAAGGAAAATGAAAAAGAGAGTCCAAAAATAGCAACTCCACTTAGATCTACTCGGGAAACAAAGAGTATAGTAAGATACCCAGAAAATGAAAATTATAATAATGTATACGTAAATTATTGTAGAGTAGATACACCTTGTAATTTTGAGGAGGCGCTAAATAGCGGTGATAGTAAAAATTGGATAAAAGCTATGGATAAAGAAATCGAATGTATAAATAAAAATAAAACTTGGCAATTAGTTGATAAAGTTAAAGAAAAAAAGGTTTCAGACGTTAAGTGGGTATATACGAGAAAAGCAAACGATAGATGTAAGGCTAGGTTACTGGTACAAGGCTTTCAACAAACTGATCTTATTGAGGACATATATGCTCCAGTAGCAAAGAATCAAACTTTAAAAATTCTATTTGCTTATTGTTGCCAAACCGGCTTAAGAATTGAACAAATGGATGTAGAGACGGCTTTCTTAAATGGAAAAATAAATTCGGAGGTATATGTTCTACAACCAAAAGGTTCCGAAAACGGAACAAATAAAGTTTACAAATTGTCAAAAGCGTTGTATGGATTGAGAGAAAGTCCTAGAGACTGGTATGAATGTTTTGATGAGTGCGTTACAAAATTAGGTTTTGAACAAAGTTGTAGAGTTGCCGAATAATCACGACAGCTCCTTACCGTTACGAAAATTAATTCGATGCGGCCTGTTCAAATTTTAAGTAAAGACAAACGTATATTTATGACTCTTTATTGGTGGTGCAGCAATTACAAACAAGATGCGTTTAGCGCGGCGGGTTTTTTGTTCTGTCTTTTGAAATTCACGGGATGTTGTCACGTCCTAGACGGACTTGTGTGTATAAGGATGATGTATTTTTTTTTAGCCACAATCTTTCGATTGTATAGCTAGGGATGCTTACGAATTAATATTATATGTTTCAATTTATAATTATATACGTTGGAAGGTTGGACATGGAAGTTTAGGAAATTTATGCAATTTTAAATAGAGAACTGTATAGATTCATATAGAAATCACTAGTCTTATTTTAATTACAAAAATAGGAAAATTTGGAGATTGATTCGTTTAGTTTCAGATATTACTATGAACATTCATATAGAAATCACTATAGTTTTCTCTGAGATGATAAACAAATGCAGAATATAGGAAATTTAGGAGGTTAGTTCATTCAATTTCAAAGATCACTACATACATTCATATAGAAATCACTATAGCTTTCTCTGAATATATAAATGAACAACGGAAAATAGAAAAGTTGGTAATGAATTTGGAGTTTTTTTTTTTATATAGGAGTTCAAATTATTTACTCTGTTTTTTTTAGTAAGAATTTAAGGTATTTTTAATTTAAAGTAAGATAAATAATATACAAGATTATTTTTACTCACTCTTTGTTTCGTTGTTGACACCTTTTCTCGCTTGGTAACTTGTTAGATTTTTTTTTAGCAACTTGTTGGATTTCAAAATTTGGTAAAAGAACTTGTTGGATTTCAAAATTTAGTAAAGAACTTGTTGGATTTCAAAATTTAAAAAAAAAACTTGTTGGATTTCAAAATTTAAGAAAGAACTTGTTGGATTTCAAAATTTAAAACTCTGGCTCTGGCTCGTTGGCTCTGGCTCTGGTTTTGTCAAACTTGAGACTGTGACTGAGTCTCCCTGAGTACGAGTCCGTATCCCAGTGCAAGTCCGTTTTCAGCGGGGGATGCAGGGCCTTTTAAAGGTTTTGACCGCGTAATTTCGTAGAAGAAAGGGGCTGGTATTTTGAGTCAGTTACCAATTAGAAAAAATGTCAACGCCTACATTTTCTTTGATTGGCTTAAGAAAAAAAAGGAATGAGTACAAATTATTACAGACTAATATTATATAGTTTCTTAATAATAATTTAACAATTGCATTTATTATTAACAATTTTATGTCACTTAAAGAGCGAATTATATGAATCGAAACGCATATAATTTATAGCGAGTAAAATTATTAATAATTTACATTCAAATATTGTTTATAAGTAATTGTTAATCACTAAATTTAAAATTAATCTAAACAGTAAAATGATATAAACATAGCTTATTTAAATTTTGAAAGTTATTCTAAATATTATTATTTATAATTAATCTTATTTTGTATAACGGTATGTATAATAAAAGAATAATATATTGTTATATGCATAAAAATGTACACATAAAAATATTTTTATGGTTGTTATTGTATATAAAATTTGAAATATTTAGTTAAGAATTGAGTTAAATAAATTACGAATGTGGAACTCTCAGTTTTTAAAAACTAGTGGAAAGTTTCCCTTATTTTCTAACGGTACATTAACGGTTTTTTTTTTTAAGAAAATGCGCAGTACATTTAGTAGGCGGAGTTAGTTGTTAAAAGAAATTTAGTCTAGACAATTTTCGGCGAAAGTCGGAAACGTAAATCTCCAATCTTCAATGTTCTGCTAAAAATCAATGCATCTACTTTGGTCGTTCTTGTAGTGCAGCTGAAGATGACCTAACGGTACATTCGTTGGTGTCCTGCTCATAACTTCAGGATTAGGTTAACAGACTGATGCGCAACGGGTGGTGGCTGGTAGTGAATCTTGTGCTTCCATTTTTTTAGTTTCCTGTCTCTTGTTTCTTTTAGATTTTTTTTGTGTAGAGTGATCATTGTCAGTAAGTGAAAGGTTTTCGGTATAGATGAGAAAAAGAGAAGAGAAGAGAAAAAAAAATTTTATCTCTTTTCTTAGATTTTCGCCGGACGTTACAATGTCTTATTATATACTTGAGAAGGCGGACTTAAAACTATTTCGTTGACCAATGAACATGGTTATTTCTTCGGATTGGGTATGTAGGAATGGAAAGGGTGTTGTCGATTTTCAGCAATTAGCTGAAAATCCGAAGGTTTCGATTTATTTTGAACAGATGTACTTTTTATAGTAGCGGTAATATAATCGCTATTTCTTCGCGACAAATCTTTAAGATTTGAATATCGGCACGAACTTACTTTATTTTTATGGGTTTTTTTGGTGTTATATTGTCAGTAGGAAACGGTTCCTTGTTTCGCGACGCACAGCAGAAATACATTTTACAAGGATGAGCAGATGCTCGACTCAAGACAATAAATTCGGATAAGCCGATGAATTGTTCAGTATGGTAGGCGGAGAACCGGCGCTGTTTAGGGTAGCCGATGTTTTATTGTGTATGACCGCCGCGTATCAGGTCAGTCATACCTGCATTCTATTTAGTTTACATTTAAAGAATACTAGAAATAACAATTATTATTAATGTTAATTAAAATTACTATTACGCACTGCTAAGGCGTAACATACCGGCCGCTATTGATCGTATACGATCAATTCAAGCTCTTAATGCTATTACTTGAGTTGTCTATAGGTAGTAAAGCGATCTTCTTTACGGATCTTTTATAAATTCCACTCGCCGTTTTTACACTAATCACGCGTATAACTCCATCATTTCCTGGTTGCATTTCGACGATACGCCCAGTGACCCATTGAAGAGGGGGCACGTTGTCTTCTATGAGTAGAACCATCGATCCGATCTGAATATCTTGCGTCGATTTCGAAGTCCATTTGTTTCGTATATTTAGCTGGTTTAGGTATTCCTGACTCCATCTATTCCAAAAATGCTGTTTAAGCTGCTGTAAATATTGCCAACTAGATAATCTATTTTCTGGAACGTTAAACAAGTCTGCGTCGGGAATGCTTATTAATCTATCACCGATCAGGAAGTGGCCAGGTGTAAGGGCAGTCAGGTCATTGGGGTCGGATGAGATGGGGGTTAATGGTCGAGAATTCAAAACTGCCTCTATTTCAATCGTATGCGTATTAAATTCCTCGAAAGTTAGTAAGGTATTATCGACTGTGCGATAAAAGTGGTTTTTAAATGATTTGACAGCTGCTCCCATAGTCCGCCGAAATGTGGTAATCTGGAAGGTATGAAATGCCAATTAATAGATTCATTTGCTAAATTATCAAAAATAACATGCTTCGTATCATTTTGTTGCAGAAATTCGTGAAGTTCTTTTAACGCATTGTTTGCACTAACAAAATTGGTGCCGTTATCCGAGTAAATATTTTTGCTTTTGCCTCGTCGAGAGAAAAATCTTTTTAAGCATGCCCGAAATGTGTCGGTAGTTAAATCGCTCACTATCTCTAAGTGAACTGCTTTGGTAGAAAAGCAGACAAAAACCGCTACATATATTTTTACTTTATTTTTGTTTCTCCACTTCTTTTCTTTGATATGGAATGGACCGCAGTAGTCTATTCCAGTATTAGCGAAAGGTCTAGATTGAATCAGCCGATTTCTCGGCATATTACCCATTAAATAATGCGATTTTCCTCGTAAAAAACGAAAACATTTAATGCATGAGTGGATGATTCGTCTTGTAGCGTTTTTGCCATCTACTGGCCAATATTCCGTTCTGATTTGGTATAGAGTGCCTTGAACTCCTGCGTGTTCTGATTTCTCATGAGATTGACTGACGATTAAGCCAATGGCATTTAGGCAGGACAATCGGACATTTTTGATCATACGGTAATAATGAGTGCTTTAATCTTCCGCCTACTCTGATTAAATCATCCTCGTCAATGAACGGATTTAACGTTTTTAAACAGCTGTCTCTATGAACGGTTTTGTCCTTGTTTAATTTATTGTATTCTTGTGAAAATGATTGACGTTGAACTATGCGTAATATCGCGATCTTAGCCGATTGTAGCTCTCCGACAGTGATTGAACCATAAGTCTTCTGATTGATTGATAATGCGTTATTTGCTAATCGCTTGCAATATGCTATTACGCGAATTAGTTTTTTATAAGAAGATATTTGGGGCTAGAGGAAATTGTCATGCGTTCGAGTACTTAATACTATTGTTTTTCACATTTCTAACAAGGGTTCTGGTTTTAATTGTAAATTAGGCCAGTTTTCCTCATTAGTGCACAACAACCAGGTAGGGCCATATCTCCACGCTTTATTTTTTATAAATTCGCTCACAGTTTGTCCCCTAGATATATGGTCTGCGGGATTGTCTCCAGTTGGGACGTGTTTCCATTGAGTGCAATTTGTTATATCACGGATTTCGGATATTCTATTAGCTACGAAGGGTTTTAGCATGCAGGGCTGTGTGTTTATCCAGTGTAAAGTAATTGTCGAATCCGACCAAAAATGAACGCTATTGATGACTATCGGTAAAATTTGTTGTAAAGACTTGTACAACCGGGCTAGTAGTAAGGCGCTACACAGTTCTTATTTCGGGATGGTCAGTTTTGAGCTCAGAGGCGCTACCTTAGATTTAGCGCATAGGAGCCTAACGATAGTGTTGTTGTCCTTGTCGGTGGATCGCAGGTACACACAAGTTCCGTAGGCCTTTTCACTACTATCGCAGAATCCATGAAGTTGCACATCCACGGGTTCGTCAATTATCACGCGACGTTCAAATGAAAGGTCGGATATTAACGGTAGTTGCCTCTGGTACTCTAACCATTCACTGTGAATATCTAGGGGTAATGATGCGTCCCAGTCGAGCTTATTTCTCCAAATGTCTTGCATAATTAGCTTAGCTTTGATCATTATGGGGCCTAGTAATCCAACGGGGTCAAATAATTGAGCTATCTTGGATAGGATTATTCTTTTGGTAGCGCGTTCTTTAATATTCGTATTGTCCTTTACACTGTAGAATAACCTGTCCTTCTTGGGGTTCCATCTGATGCCTAAAGTTTTTATCGAGCTGCTTAGATCCTCGAATAGCTGTACGTTTGTTACTTCAGCGGGCAAGGCTTCCATCACACGGCTATCATTTGAAGACCATTTTCGTACTTCAAAACACGCAGATTTTAATAATTCGTTAATTTGATCACGTAGAATCATCGCTTCTCCCATTGTGTTCGCGCCCGTCATCAAGTCATCGACGTAAAAGTCGCGCTTCACTACCTCGGCTGCTCTTGGATAACGTTTCTCTTATTCTTCGGCCACTTGATGCAGCGATCGGATTGCTAGGTAGGATGCAGAGGCTGTACCATACGTGACAGTGTTTAATTCGAATATCTTAATTGGTTCCGCGGGGTTCTCGCGCCATATTATTTTCTGAAATTTGCGATCGTTCGTATCGACCAAGATTTGTCTATACATTTTCGTTACGTCTGCAATCATTAAAATCTTGTGAACGCGAGCACGGGTGAGTATGGAAAAGAGATCGTCCTGAAGAGTTGGACCTATTAGTTGTGTTTGATTGAACGATAAGTTATTCATGAGTGCAGACGCATTAAAAACTACTCGAATATTTTCGTCTTTGAAGATTGCATGATGCGGAATAAAGTTTCCGCGTTCGTCTCGTTTTGAAATCGACATTTGACCGAGGTCCTCGTATTCTTGCATAATGGCAACGTATTTTTTCTTGAGTTGAGGATTTTTACCAAGTTTTTGTTCAAGGCAATAAAACCGTTTCAATGCTAATTGATAGTTGTTTTCGAGTTTATTAATTTTTTCATTGAAGGGAATTTTTACTACACATCTGCCGGCACTATTGCGTTTAAAGGTCTCTAAAAAATGTTTTTCCACCTCTGTTTCCTCTAATGATAAAAACTTTTTATCAGGAAGCTCCTGCAGTTCCCAAAATCTAGATATATCCTTGGATATGTTAGTAATAGATGAATTGCAGTACGTTTTGCTTGTCGATTCGGGCTTGTCGATACTTCCGCCCAATATCCAGCCAAATTTCGTTTTTAATAGAACTGCATCAGTGTTTGAGTATCTTTCCGACGCAGTCGATCTTGAAATACACCTCTGCTCCAATGAGGGCATCAATTTCAGAGGCTTGGTGAAAGGAGGGATCCGCAAGGGGCAGATTTGGCGGTATTGGCAACTCATTTAAGTTTATACTGTATGAAGGTAGCGGCCCAGTGATATGTGGAACGATTAAAAGTGATATTTGTTTTTCATAATTGCCTATCCTAGACGCGATTTTTGTTTGTATACTATGAACAATGTTCGTTTGCGATTGATTTAAGGATGTAACTGGAATGTTGACATTATTACGCGACAGGTTGAGTTTATTTGCGAATCGCTCCGTAACAAAATGAGCTTGTGCACCGCTATCCAATAAAACGCGCGCCGTATGTTTGTTGTTAAAAGCGTCGAAAAAATAGATTTTTGCGGTGGCTAACAGTACTTGCGCGGGTCAGTTGAGACTCATACTATTCGTAGAATTTTGATTGGTAGAAACAGCAGCTTGGTTTTGACGTTCAAAATGCAGCACTGTATGGTGCTTTCTACAGCACTTCTTGCACGGTCTGCATGTACACTTTTCAGTCGCGTGGTTTTTCCGCACACAATTGTAGCATAATTTCTTATTCTTGACGAATTCAAATCGTTCGCGCTGCTCTCATTGTAAGAACTTGTCACAAGTATATATTTTATGTTCTGCTGTACAATAATGACAATAATCCTTTCTAGTTGTTATTTTAAACATATTACGCTTGTTAGAGCTATTTACGTTTTTCGCTTGCGTGGGATTTGAATTTGAAATGAATTGAGTTTGCGTAGATTCAAGTATTTGACAACGCGTTTTTAGAAAATTCATAAAATTTGCTAACGTCGGTAGTTCCTTACCGGTGTTGCTTTTTTCCTACTCCTGATGCGTCGTGCGATCGAGCTTGCCAGTCATGCAAAAGATTATAACGGCATCCCAACTCTCTACGGCTAAACCTAGAGATTTTAAAGCGCGGGTATGTGTTGAGGTTATCTAGCATTTGTCGCAAGTACGTTGAATTCTCCTTTGTGCAGGAGGGTAATTCAAACAAGTTTTTTAAATGGTTGTGCACTATGAGTCTTTTATTATCGTAACGATCGATTAAAAGAGCCCACGCAATGTTATAATTCGTCTCGGAAATTTCGAGAGACTGAATGATTGTTGCGGCTTCCTCCTTGAGGCAAGATCGCAAATAATAAAATTTTTCAATGGTGGCGATGTGATTTTTCTCGTGCACCATCGATCGAAATGTATCATAAAAACAGGTCCACGTATCATATTTGCCGTTAAAGGTAGGCAAGTCGATCCTCGGTAATCTGACGTTTCCCGTTTCTGAATCATTATGAATTAATGTAACGTCCGAGTTCGGGTTTTCTAACAGTTTATTTTCCTTCATATAACTACGCGCATTTCTTATAGCTTCATAGAATTTTCTTTCGAATTTCTCTCTATAATCCGCATGTTCAATGGTGTTTTCAATGTCTTGAATATCTAAATGAATGTCCTCGAATTGATCTAAAATTAATTCAATAGATTTCAACCGAAACTGAACTTCATCGTAATCGTCTGCACTAGAATTATTTACGAGCGTGTTAAATGTTGTTAATTTTCTTTTAAGATTTGAGCGCTTGTTTTTCAGTCTCGCGATATCGGCCATTTTTGGGTAATTGGAGCAAAGGGGAGGGCGAAATAGATCGGTAATAGTATAATAATAAGCTTACGGTTCGCAGAGGAGATGTAACATTGAGCTGCAGCAGTTGACTTGAGTTTGTTGATGTAGATGTCTTTGTATGGTGCTAGGGTATCTCCAATTTGCCAATTCCTCAGTGGTCTTGTTTAGGATGCGTTCTGCCTCCTCTTGTTTGTCATTTATTTTGCAAAAAGCAAGATGTTTCCAATAGTGTGAGCTTGAGTCACGATTGCATTATGACCTTTGATTTGTATATTATATCAGTGATTCCGATGTAAGACGTTTTTAAGCGTTTTTTTGCGAACCACTCTTCAAAGTGTGATGTCCTCAGTACATGCGGTGCTCTCAGGCTTTGAGCAGCAGTAAGGATGATTGAAATAACGCGATGGATGTTTATAGGAATCACTGCTGGTTTATCTTGTGTTTAAACTCGCACGCGCACTTGTAGTCGTTTGAAATGTTTACAATTTTAGAATAGTTTGAAATATAAACTGCATCCGGCTCGAAGGACCAAAATGTAGAGTTGCCGAATAATCACGACAGCTCCTTACCGTTACGAAAATTAATTCGATGCGGCTGTTCAAATTTTAAGTAAAGACAAACGTATACTTATGACTCTTTATTGATGGTGCAGCAATTACAAACAAGATGCGTTTAGCGCGGCGGGTTTTTTGTTCTGTCTTCTGAAGTTTACGGGATGTCTTATTATATACTTTAGAAGGCGGACTTAAAACTATTTCGTTGACCAATGAACATGGTTATTTCTTCGGATTGGGTATGTAGGAATGGAAAGGGTGTTGTCGATTTTCAGCAATTAGCTGAAAATCCGAAGGTTTCGATTTATTTTGAACAGATGTACTTTTTATAGTAGCGGTAATATAATCGCTATTTCTTCGCGACAAATCTTTAAGATTTGAATATCGGCACGAACTTACTTTATTTTTATGGGTTTTTTTGGTGTTATATTGTCAGTAGGAAACGGTTCCTTGTTTCGCGACGCACAGCAGAAATACATTTTACAAGGATGAGCAGATGCTCGACTCAAGACAATAAATTCGGATAAGCCGATGAAGTGTTCAGTATGGTAGGCGGAGAACCGGCGCTGTTTAGGGTAGCCGATGTTTTATTGTGTATGACCGCCGCGTATCAGGTCACTCATACCTGCATTCTATTTAGTTTACATTTAAAGAATACTAGAAATAACAATTATTATTAATGTTAATTAAAATTACTATTACGCACTGCTAAGGCGCAACAAAAGTAATGTAGATTTATGCTTATATAAAAAAGGAGGAAAAGAAAATGATGAAGTTTATATTTTAATCTACGGAGATGATTTGTTAATCTGTAGTAAAAGTAAAAGACAAATTCACAGTATTAAGAAACTCCTATCAGATCAATTCAAAATGAAATATTTAGGAGAAATAAAAGAATATCTTGGAATAAATGTAAATTATGATTATATAAAAAATAAACTCACTCTAAGTCAAACAAAATTCATAGAGTCATTAGCTGATAAATATCAAATTAAAAACAGTAGACTGTATAGTACTCCTATGGAGACATATTTGAAACTTGAAAAGGCTGAAATCTGTGAAGTAAATATAAAGTATAGAAATTTAATAGGTGCTTTGTTATACATAAGTTCAAGTACTCGACCAGATATAAGTTATAGCCGTAAATTATGTCAGTAGATATCAAAACAATTATGGTGAGACGCATTGGAATATGCATTGCGAATTTTGAAATATTTGTATTTAACTAAAGACTTGATTTTACATTATAAAAAGAATGAAAATTGTGATATTATAAATTGTTATGCTGATGCCGATTGGGCAGGCGACAATATCGATCGAAAATCTACGACAGGATACGTAATAAAAATGTTTGGAAATGTAATTGATTGGAAATCTAGAAAACAAAAATGTGTAACCAAAGCTTCGACATATGCAAAATACGTAGCGTTATCTGAAGTAGTAAGCGAGATAAAATATATAAAAGAGTTACTAAAAATACTTAATATAAATAAAAGTGATCCCACAAAAATTTATGAATATAACTCAGGAGGAATAAACATTGCTAATAACGGTAACTTCGCGAAAAATTCCAAACATATCGAGATTCATTATCATATTGTACATGAAAGCGTAAGAGAAAAATTGATTGATGTTTGTAAAATCGATTCAAAAGACAATGTAGCGGATATACTGACAAAAGCATTGTGTAAAGAAACATTTGTAAAGTTCAGATAACTATTAAATATAACGTAAGAAAGAAATGTAAATATACACGGGGTCGTACGTGTGTATGTGTATCGATATACATTCCTGTGCTCTTGCTCTTGAGCTTATACTTATGTATAATACAAATGTACTTATTTTCTAACGCGCCTCCTTGCATTTATTAATATAAAATAAGTACATTTGTATTATACATAAGTATAAGCTCAAGAGCAAGAGCACAGGAATGTATATCGATACACATACACACGTACAACCCCCCCCACGTAAGCACATACATGAGAGTCGTACGTTTGCTACAGCGCGAGCCGAAACTCGTTAGTTTGACTGCACGTGACCACAGTAGAGTTCACATACGACACCGCATTCTCGTAATGCCTTGTATATAGTATTAATAAACCTTTTCTATAATAATCCTCTCTATCCATTTATTTATATCAACAGATAAAACTATGAGTGCCATCGCGTTTACGAGTTATCCTTGGAGATAAGCTATAGAACACAAGAAAGCCAGGATACCCAAAGAAATTACTAGCAGAGATTGCTTAAACTATTATATATAATATACATATTTATACGTTGTTACTTAATTTTATATAGTATAAGTGGTTAGTAATTGTTAACATTTACTAATATTCAACGATTTATTTTAGGATCCCAGAGAAAGCTTGATATTAAGCCTAAAAAAAGAAGTAAAAACCCTGCAATTAGAAAATCATTTCCTTAAAACGACCTTGGAAACAAAACAATCAAGTTAATACTAGATACATCCGCATAAGCAGTAGTATTATATCATCTTGTGAACATTAATTGAAAATTAGTGATTATTAAAATACTAGCCTTATAAATAACACATTTCTACGGTAATCGTCTAGCAAGTAACAATATTTGTTATGTCTTTTATTTACTATTATTTATAGGTGCTTATCTGCGCGTCTTCCTTTCTACCTGCGCTTACGTACTTCCGTGCTTTCTTCCGTGAGACAAATGTGATTACGGTAGTTCCCAACTCCAAGGTACACCGTGTCCGTCTCGTAACTGTAACTCAGTCTGCAGGGACTCGTGAACTTTCTATCCAATCGGGCCGGACGCTGGTGTGCTGCGACACTCTTTATTATTATACATTTTATGTCGTGCTGTATATTCTTGTCCTTATATGTTACACATGCATAACTATATTTTCAAATTTTTATATTATTCATAAAAGTCACAGTAAATATTAGTAATTATTATTGTAATAATTACATTGCGTTTATTTATTGCTTTATAATATAGGGATATATGTATAGAGAAAAGAAAAATGCTTCTACTTGCAAGTACAATTCAGATTTAATTTCGATAATTCTCGAATCATGAAATACGTGATATTAGTCAAGTTGCTTACAATATTACTTACTTAGTTATCTAAATACCACACTTTCACTTTAATTTCGTAAATAAAGTATTGAATTGGCGTATTTTTATGTTGGATACCAAATTACCAGCGAATTTATTGAAATTATGTCACATATATATTACGTGTGAAGAGGTATACTGCTTGATACGTTCACGCATTTTTGCCTTATCTTGGGCGTCCACAATACTGGTCGCCGGTCATCTTTTTAGATTTTCTTTTTAGAAAATCTGAAAGTTTAATTGGAGACAATTACCCTACCGACAGGGAAGTATTCGACCTCCGTGGAGGAAAATTTACGACTAGTGTTTGAGACCAACTTCTCGGACTTCAGCAACGTCGCAGCGATTCATGTTACTGCAGAGTCGGCTGGATGACCGGCGA
This sequence comes from Apocrypta bakeri, assembly GCA_018906985.1. Classification (NCBI taxonomy): domain Eukaryota; kingdom Metazoa; phylum Arthropoda; class Insecta; order Hymenoptera; family Pteromalidae; genus Apocrypta; species Apocrypta bakeri. The sequence goes on along the minus strand of JACCIA010000041.1, from coordinate 23,284 downwards.
GGTCGAACTGGAGTCTTTGAGTTGTTATCCTGGAAAAGGTCTAATGGGCGGTAAACAATTTCGAACCTTACAAAGCACCGGGAACTACTGTATATACCCAATTATGCTGTACGAGGGTGTGGAGGAACATACCGGCTTGTTGACAAATATTCAGAGCAAGTATTACAATAGCACACAGATCTGAAATATGAAAAACTGTGAAATTAGTTTTTACATCCAAAGCAGAGAAATGCAGTCATACGATTATGAAAGACTTTAGATCAGCCTGACTTCCTTTGTTGTTCAAACACTGGATAGATTGATAGCTAGTTACATACGAGACAAGATTGCGGAAGGATTGACAAACACACTATTATATCCTAACCAATACGCATACAGAGCAGGATACAACTATGCAACAGATTGAAGAGCAGTTGGAAAGGAATGATTACATGATCCCTAGCTCAGATAATCTCAGAATGCGGGCATCTTAACGACTTTGATGCGAGAACTGGAAATGATGACTTGGGAGTGGGCAAGGGGAGGAATCTCCCATTCGCATCATCAGACGATGCCCGAGGTTCTGTACCTTAAGAAGTCAATATATGGACAGTTTTACCGATAACCTAGAAGAGATACAGTTGGGGATCTCTATTTCCTCATTTTGGAGAAAAGCAAGTCGAACCGAATGGACGAACCAGATCAGGAAACGGTACAGTGGTTGTATAACCTAAGTGCCAGGTACACTGGCTCCCCCCTCCTAATAATAATAATGATATCGTATTGAGGGCGTAATTACAATCCTACCGTTATGCAATTTCATAGTAAATCACAGTACGTTTTAATGGTTACAATGCTCAGTAGAAATTAATTATGAGGCCGATAAAACACAAATGAAGAAATGAGGAAATTAGGGAAAAATGTAAATTGAGTAGTTTCGCAATTGCTGAAAGAAGTGAAATGATTTGTGAGCAAAGATGCTAAATTATTAATTAATGTCTCGCTTCACAGCAACAATATTTTAGAAAATGATCAAGTCGAATAACCATACTCAAGTCATGAAAAACATAGTAAGAAATGTGTTGCAGGATATATCGATAAATCTCACTCTGATTAATACCAATCATTTTTATTAGTAATGATAACATCTTAGAGACATTATCACATTTTTTTTTCTATGGAAAATTTATCCATTCCTAAAAGGATTGCCTTACCTGAGTTCAAGTGTACCAACGGAGAATTTTTTCATACCGTTATATTTATGTTATGACAGTACATGGATCGTCATACCTCAGCTTAAATTGTTGTCACAGTTAATTCTTTTCACAATTGGTCCGGAACCTGGTGCACATTTTTCATCCCTGCCTAGAGTATCATTTTGGCTATCCTCGAACCGGCGACTAGATGCTCTTAAATGGGGTAATATCTTCGATTGCGAACGATTGATTACTACGTCACAATGTATTATATAAATCACATATTTGAAAGATGTAAATTGGATGATGAAATGCTTTGAAGATAAAAAAATTAATCACCAGCAAATCGTTATAACAGAAAATCAGCCTAACAAGAAAATTCTTAAGTAAATTTAAATTAGATGTAAGTTCTTATTTAAAGAATAATATTTTATTTTAGTACGTGTAAAGAGAGTTTCATAGCAGTTGCAGATTATATTTGACCAGTTTTGGCGTAAAAGACACTCGCCGTATATCAATTCTTAGATATTATATGATAAATATAGTCGTGACTGGAAAATTTAATGTATGAATAGTTTTCTGGTGCCTTTATATATGCTATAAGCGAAGCTTTTTCAAAAAAGGTATTTGCTGTCAGAAAAAATAATATTATAGTAACTTTCACGTTTCTTTTTTTTATCTTATGAATAGGAATCGTATAGTAACTTTAATTTTGTAAAGACACGTTAAAGAAAAATACATGTTCTTATTATTTCCATAAGAAATTGTTTCTAAAAGGTATTTTCTTTTTCTGCTATTTCTAGAATTTTTCAGTGAGGAACTGGATTCGCTATGACCTCGCAAAGTGTGTTATACCGAGAGTAGCATTTTGAGCCGAAAACCAAATTTATCATTTAAATTTTTTCACAGACTCTAGAGCAGTGGAACTTTCTATTTTTAATTTGTTTAACTTCATACGCAATTAATTACGTTTAGGTAAGATATAGGATTTTAATGGTTTTATAATTATTTTCATTGTAATTTTCCTAGGGGGGATAACGATGAACCAACGATTTATTTTATACTTTTCAATTTAAATAATAAGTTCAACGCGCAGATAGCAGTGAATAAACCTCTTAGATCAATTATAATATATTAAATTTATCTAATTAGGATTTCTATTCGGATTGTTATTATTGCAACTTATTCCAGATAATTAAATATACAGTAGTTTATATCGAGGTTTGGGTCGACGATCCTTCACCTCAGAATAGGTCCGCACGCTACGCGATACGGCCCTCGATTGGTTAAAATTCGAGGTTTGCAAAATAAAGAAAAGCGTGCGCGGATTATATTATTTGCAGCTATTGCTTTGTCCAGATTATTGTGAGTGTGAGAGTAAGAGAGAAAGAATCAGAATTTATAATTAGAGTTAGAATTTATTGTATAAATCGACTAAGGATCTATGAGCCTTTTTAGTCGTTACATGATGGTAAGGTAAGTTAAAACAATGTGATGGTACACTACCAATGGCAGGCATATTGATATATGCATATTGATGCCTTTACAGAAGTTATGTCTTAAAATTAGTTAACGTTCATAATTTGTTTAATATTCAACAAAGCGTATTATACAATTAAGCATAACGCACTAACAAAATATAAATTAGTTCGAAGGTTATATTGCAAAATACTGCGGATCTCTCGATTTATAATGAATTGAGACTTGGTGCCGAAAAGAGAAAAGGGTAGAGAACTGCGTTTGCAATATATTAAGTGACTGAGGAAGTTCATTCCACAGTCTAGCTGCACCTATTCTAAATGAGCCTGCGAATGTGTCTGTACGCTAATGTTTGATAGCAAGATAAAATTCACATGCACGCTTCGAAGCAATGCGGCTACATTTTTAAAAATTAATATTTTTCCTGAGGTATAGAAGAGTAGGGTTCAAGTCTTAAATGTAATTGAGGTGATAACCCCAAAAACAACGAGGGGCCATATTTTATTTGAGAAAAAGTAAGTGATTTAATGAAGCCTAATTTGAACATTTGTGACAGAAAATAGGCATTCTTCTTCCCGAGTCTGTAGATCGAAATAAACAATCTCCTAGCGACTTCCAAATAATGGTCACACATTGTAAGATTACAATCTAATGTAACACCCAGTAGTTTTATGGTCTTATCTGGAGCAATGATCTGACCGTTTACAACAATCGGTGATTGAGTTTGGAGTCTCAATCTGTTATTGAAACCTCGGAATCCTACCAGACGGCCTTAATTGTGAGAGCATTTATGCGTAACCCATTACTTGACACCCATGCAACGATATCATTTAGTGAGTAATTGATGTTATTTACAATATTACTTGCCTCAGAAGAAGGTCCACTCACATATTGGCAGAAATCATCGGTATACAAGTGATAATTACAGTTTTGACAGACGTCAGGTAAGTTATTGATAAATACAGAAAAGAGAAGTGGGCCAGGCTAAGGATCCTGTGGAACACCCGTATAGCGAGGGAGTGGATTTGACAGCTCACCAGACGCAGATATAACAGACTGCCATCGGTCTAACAGATAAGAGGAAACCTATGCTACAGCAGAATGCGAGAGTCCAAGGTTACGCAGCGTGTCAACAGTTAGCCCAATATTTACCAGATCAAACGCTTTAGATTGGTCGAAGCAAACTAGAAGAGTTATTTCTCCCTTATCAATCGAATGACGAAGATCATCGTTGATAACTGTTAGAGCAGTATGCGTACTAAACCCTGTACGAAAACCTGAATGAGCTTGATTCAGAATGTTATTCTTCTCAATAAATGCGTCAATTTGCCTGACAGCAATATTATCAAAGATCTTGGCTAAAGGAGAGAGAATGATAATAGGACGAAAAGGATCAGCACTTAACAGGCTTTAATTTTCAATATTGGCCTAATGATGGCAGATTTCTTCAAATCTGGAAAAATCTTGATTGAAGTGACGCATCACGAATGTTGATTAGGTTGGGAATTAGCTAAACTGCAGAATCCTTAATCATACTCGGTTGCAGTCCATCTTCACCAACTGATTTAGACTTAGCAGAGTTGACAGCTTCAATCACATCCATAGGTAATACATTCTTAAAGAAAAAACGATTATCTGGAGAGATTTTGATAGTAGGGCGTAAATCATGTAGATCAACAGGAGTGCCGGTACCAATAAGCCGATAATAATAACTCTCTAGTATGATAGGCGTATGAATAACCTAGAATTCATAGATGAAATAAAGCGTATGAGGAAACTAGAAAAATTTCTAAGTGAAATAATACGTATGGGCGAGTACAAATCATATGAGGAAACTAGAATGATTCCTAGATGAAAAAATGCGCATGAAGAACACGGACTAATTCCGAGATGAAGTAATGGACCTGAGGAACCTAGAATAATTCCTAAATGAAATAGTAAGTATAAGGAACCGAGAAAAATTCCTGGATGAAATATTGCGTAGGAGGAACCTAGAATAATTCTTACATGAAATAATGCGTACAAAGAATCTAGAATGATTAAAACATGACGTAGTGCACATGAGGAACCTAGAATAATTCATAGAAGAAATAATGCGAATGAGGAACCTAGAATAATTCCTAGATAAAATATTGCGTATGAGGAACCTAGAATAATTCCTGGATGAAACAATGCTTTTGAGGAACCTAGAATAATTCGTACGTAAAGTAGTGCACATGAGGAACCTAGAATAATTCTTACATGTAATAATGCGTACGAGGAACCTCGAATAACGCCTAGATGAACCAATGCGAATGAGGAACCTAGAATAATTCCTAGATGAAACAATGCTTATAAGGAACCTAGAATAATTTCTAGATGAAATAATAATTATGAGGAACCCAGAATAATTCATACATGAATAGTGCACATGAGGAACCGCCAAGAATTCCTAGATGAAACAATATGTATGAGGAACCTAGAATTATTCTTACATGAAATAATGCTTACGAGGAAACTATAATAATTCGTGGATGAAAAAATGCACATGAGGAACCTAAAAGAATTCCTTAATGAACCTATGCGTATGAGGATTCTGGAATAATTCCTAGATGAAACAATGCGTACGAGGAACCTAGAATAATTCCTAGATGAAAAAATACGCATGAGGAACCATGAATAATTCCTATTTGAAACAATACGCATGAATAACCTAGAATAATTCCTAGATAAAGTGATGCGTATGAGAAACCTAGATTAATTCCTATATGAAATAATAGGTACGAAAAACCTAGCATAATTCCTAGATGAAACAATACGCATGAGGAAGCTTTAATAATTCCTATTTGAACAATACGCATTAGGAACCTTGAATAATTCCTAGATGAAACAATACTCATGAATAACCTACAATAATTCCTAGATAAAGTGATGCGTATGAGGAACCTAGAATAATTCCTAGATGACATGATGCGCATGAGGAACCTAGAATAATTCCTAGATGACATGATGCGCATGAGGAACCTAGAATAATTCCTATTTGAAACTATAAACATGAGGAACCTAGAATAATTCAAGATGAAATGGTGCGTATGAGGAACCTAGAATAATTCCTAGATGAAACAATATGCATTAGGAACCTTGAATAATTCCTATTTGATACAATTCGCATTAGGAACCTTGAATAATTCCTAGATGAAACAATACGCATGAGTAACCCAGAATAATTCCTAGATAAAGTGATGCGTATGAGGAACCTAGAATAATTCCTATTTGAAACTATATACACGAGGAACCTAAAATAATTCAAGATGAAATGGTGCGTATGAGGAACCTAGAATAATTCCTCGATTAAACAATGCGTAAGTGGAACCACGAATGATTCCTAGAGGAAATGATGCGTATGAGGTACCTATAATAATTCATAGCTGAATTAGTGCACATGAGGAACCTAGAATAATTGAAGATGAAATGGTGCGTATGAGGAACCTAGAATAATTCCTAGATTAAACAATGTGTAAGTGGAACCTCGAATAATTCATAGAGGAAATGAGGCGTATGAGGAACCTATAATAATTCCTAGATGAAATAATGCGTACAAGGAATCTAGAATGATTAATACATGAAGTAGTGCACATGAGGAACCTAGAATAATTGAAGATGAGATGTGCGTATGATGAACCTAGAATAATTCCTAGATTAAACAATGTGTAAGTGGAACCTCGAATAATTTCTAGAGGAAATGAGGCGTATGAGGAACCTATAATATTTCCTAGATGAAATAATGCGTACAAGAAATCTAGAATGATTAATACATGAAGTAGTGCACATGAGGAACCTAGAATAATAGAAGATGAAATGGTGCGTATGAGGAACCTAGAATAATTCCTAGATTAAACAATGTGTAAGTGGAACCTCGAATAATTCCTAGAGGAAATGAGGCGTATGAGGAACCTATAATAATTCCTAGATGAAATAATGCGTACAAGGAATCTAGAATGACTAATACATGAAGTAGTGCACATGAGGAACCTAGAATAATTCTTACATGGAATAATGCGTACGAGGAATCTCGAATAACTCCTAGATGAACTAATGCGAATGAGGAACCTATAATAATTCCTAGATAAAGTGATGCACATGATGAACCTAGAATAATTCATACATGAAGTAGTGCACATGAGGAACCTAGAACAATTCATAACTGAATTAGTACACATAAGGAACCTAGAATTATTCCTAGATGAAACAATATGTATGAGGAACCTAGACTGATTCCTAGATGATATGATGTGTATGAGGAACCTATAATAATTCCTAGATGAAATGATGCACATGATGAACCTAGAATAAATCATACATGAAGTAGTGCACATGAGGAACCTAGAATAATTCCTAGATGAAATAATATGTATGAGGAACCTAGAATAATTCTTAGATGAATTAATACACGAGGAACCTAGAATAATTCCTTGATAAACCTATGCGTATGAGAAATCTAGAATAATTCCTAGATGAAATAATATATATGAGGAACCTAGAATAATTCCTAGATAATGTGATGCGTATGTGGACCCTAGAATGATTCAAGATGAAATGGTGCGTATGAGGAACCTAGAATAATTCCTAGATAAACCAAAGCGTATGAGTAACCTATAATAATTCCTACATGTAGTAGTGCACATGAGGAACCTAAAATAATTCCTCGATGAACCTTTTCGTAAGAGGGTTCTAGATTAATTCCTAGATGAAATGATGCGTATGAGGAACCTAGATTAATTCCTAGATGAAATGATATGTATGATGAACCTAGAATAATTTATACATGAAGTAGTGCAATGAGGAATCTAGAATAATTCCTAGATGACATGATACGCATGAGGAACCTAGAATAATTCCTAGCTGAAATAATATGTATGAGGATTCTATAATAATTCGTAGATGAAAAAATGCACATGAGGAACCTAAAATAATTCCTTAATGAACCTATGCGTATGAGGATTCTAGAATAATTCCTAGATTAAACAATGAGTCAGTAGAACCTCGAATAATTCTTAGAGGAAATGATGCATATGAGGAACCTAGATTAATTCCTAGATGAAACAATACGCATGAGGAACCTAGCATAATTCCTAGATGAAATAATATGTATGAGGAACCTAGAATGATTAATAGATGAAGTAGTTCACATGAGGAACCTAGAATAATTCCTAGATAATGTGATGCGTATGTGGAACCTAAAATGATACCTAGATGAAATTATGCGTATGAGGATCCTTGAATAATTCCTATATGAAACAATGCGTATGAGGATTCTAGAATAATTCCTAGATGACATGATACGTATGAGAAACCTAGAATAATTCATAGATAATATAATGCACATGAGGAACCTAAAATAATGCCTTGATGAACCTATGCGTATGATGATTCTAGAATAATTCCTATATGAAACAATATGAATGAGGAACCGAGAATAATTCAAGATGAAATGGTGCGTATGAGGAACCTAGAATAATTCCTAGATTAAACAATGCGTAAGTGGAACGTCGAATAATTCCTAGAGGAAATAATGCATATGAGGAACCTATAATAATTCCTACGTGAAGTAGTACATATGAGGAAGCTAGAATAATTCATAGATGAAACAATGCGTACGAGAAACCTAGAATAATTCATAGATGAAACAATGCGTACGAGGAACCTAAAATAATTCCTAGATGAAACAATACGCATGAAGATCCTTGAATAATTCGTATTTCAAACAATACGCATGAGGAACCTTGAATAATTCCTAGATGAAACAATACGCATGAGGAACCTAGAATAATTTCTAGATAAAGTTATGCGTATGAGGAACCTAGAATAATTCCTAGATAAACCAAAGCGTATGAGTAACCTATAATAATTCCTACATGTAGTAGTGCCCATGAGGAACCTAAAATAATTCCTCGATGAACCTTTGCGTAAGAGGATTCTAGATTAATTCCTAGATGAAATGATGCGTACGAGAAACCTAGAATAACTCCTAGATGAAACAATGCGTAAGAGGAACCTATAATCATTCCTAGATGAAATGATGCGTATGCGGAACCTAGATTAATTCCCAGATGAAATGATGCGTATGAGGAACCTAGATTAATTCCTAGATGAAATGATATGTATGAGGAACCAAGAATGATTAATAGATGAAGTAGTGCACATGAAGAACCTAGATTAATTCGTAAATGAATGATGCGTTTGAGTAAGCTAGAATAATTCCTAGATCAACCTATGCGTATTTGGATTCTATAATAATTCCTTGATGAACATATGCGTATGAGGATTCTAGAATTATTCCTAGATGAAATAATATGTATGAGGATCCTAGAATAATTCCTAGATAATGTGATGCGTATGTGGAACCTAGAATAATTCCTAGGTGAAATGATGCACATGATGAACCTAGAATAATTCATTGATAAAATAATGCACATGAGGAATCTAGAATAATTCTTAGATAAACCAAAGCGTATGAGTAACCTATAATAATTCCTACATGTAGTAGTGTATATGAGGAACCTAGAATAATTCATACCTGAAGTAGTGCACATGAGGAACCTAGAATAATTTCTAAATGGAACAGTAAGTATGAGGAACCTAGAATAATTCCTAGGTGAAATGATGCACATGAGGAACCTAGAATAATTCATTGATAAAATAATGCACATGAGGAATCTAGAATAATTCTTAGATAAACCAAAGCGTATGAGTAACCTATAATAATTCCTACATGTAGTAGTGTATATGAGGAACCTAGAATAATTCATACCTGAAGTAGTGCACATGAGGAACCTAGAATAATTTCTAAATGGAACAGTAAGTATGAGGAACCTAGAATAATTCCTAGATGGAATAATGCACATGAGGAACATAGAATAATTCCTAGATGAAATAATGCACTTGAGGAACCTAGAATAAATCCTAGATGAAAAAAAGTTCATGTAGGAATTTTTCAAGTTTCCTCATGTACATTATTTCATCTAGGAAATGTTCTCGGTTGCTCATACGTATCATTTCATCTAGAAATTATTCTAGTTATCATGTAGGCATTATTTCATCTAGGAATTGTTCTATGTTTCTCGTACGTATCATTTCATCTAGGAATTATTCTAGGTTCCATATAGGCATTATTTCATCTAGGAATTATTCTAGGTTCCTCATGTGCACTACTTCCTGCAGGAATTATTCTAGGTAACTCATGTGAACTACTTTAACTAGGAATTATTCTAGGTTTCTCAGACGCATTATTTCATCTACGAATTATTCTAGGTTCCTCATACGCATCATTTCATCTAGGAATTATTCTAGGTTACTCATGTGCATTATTTCATAAAGGAATCGTTCTAGGTTCCTCATACGTATCATTTCATCTAGGAAATATTCTAGTTTCGTCATTGTTTGATTTTGGCGGTTCAAAGGATGCAATTTATGAATACAATACGACTCGAATTTTAACAACGTGCTCGCTCGCTTGTACGATGGCTAGTGAAGAAGAAGGAACAAACCAGATGGTAAAACAGAGAATAGGAATTGAGCTCCCTCTGGTGTTATCCAATCTTATTCACACTTCGCAATTTGCATTAGGTTGCAAGTACATATAGATCTACCATTTCAACAACCCCTCTATCGATATGTACTATGCGACTACGTATTTACTCTACCTGTAACATACAAACACATTTAAAATGCTTATCTCCCGACAAAGATTTTGTTAAAACATCAGCAATCATTGATTCAGTAATTAGATACTGGATTATTATTATATTCTTTTCAACAAGCTCTCTAGTAATATGATAACTGATGTCATTGTGCTTGCTTCGTTTATGAAACACTGGATTTTTAGATAATTCAATTGCGCTTAGTTTATCACAATATACATTAATTGCAACTTTTACAAATTTTTCAAAACCCATGTGTTCTAAGAGTCTTTTTACATATATTATTTCACGCGATAATTCTGCAAGGGCTGCATACTCTGCTTCCATCGTTGAAAGTGCGACTGAGGGCTGCTTCTTTGATTTTCAACTTACAGGACCATTAGCTAGCATAATTACATTTCCGGTGCATGATTTTCTATCGTCAATGTCTCCAGCCCAATCAGAATCAGTGTAAGCTGCGAGTGTACTCTTGTCTCTAACATATTTGATGCTATTATGCGACGTTCCATGCATTATTTCATCCAGGAATTATTCTAGGTTACTCATGTGCACTACTTTATGTAGGAATTATTCTAGGTTCCTTATGTGCATTATTTCATCTAGGAATTATTCTAGGTTCCTCATGTGCACTACTTTATGTAGGAATTATTCTAGGTTCCATATAGGCATTATTTCATCTAGGAATTATTATAGGTTACTCATTCGCATTATTTCATCTAGGAATTATTCTAGATTCCTCATGTGCACTACTTCATGCATGTAATATTCTAGGTTCATCATGTGCACTACTTCATGCATGAATTATTCAAGGTTCCTCATTGCACTACTTCATGTATGAATTATTCTAGGTTCCTCGTGTGTCTTACTTCATGGAGGAAATATTTTAGGTTCCATATAGACATTATTTCATCTATAAATTATTCTAGGATCCTCATACGCTTCAATTCATCTAGGAATTATTCTAGGATCCTCATGTGCACTACTTCATGTAGGAATTATTCTAGGTTCCTTATGTGCATTATTTCATCTAGGAATTATTCTATGTTCCTCATACGCATCATTTCATCTAGTAATTATTCTGGGTTCTTCATGTGCATTATTTCATCTAGAAAATATTCAAGGATCCTCATGTGCATTATTTAATCTACGAATTATTCTAGGTTCCTCATGTGCACTACTTCATGCATGAATTATTCAAGGTTCCTCATTGCACTACTTCATGTATGAATTATTCTAGGTTCCTTGTGTGTCTTACTTCATGGAGGAAATATTTTAGGTTCCATATAGACATTATTTCATCTATAAATTATTCTAGGATCCTCATACGCTTCAATTCATCTAGGAATTATTCTAGGTTCCTCATGTGCACTACTTAATGTAGGAATTCTTTTAGGTTCCTCATGTGCATTATTTCATCCAGGAATTATTCTAGGTCCCTCAGGTGCACTCCTTTATGTAGGAATTATTCTAGGTTCCATATAGGCATTATATCATCTACGAATTATTCTAGGTTCCTCATACGTAATGTTTCATCTAGGAATTTTTCTAGGCTACTCATACGCATTCTTTCATCTAGGAATTATTCTTGGTTCCTCATACGCTTCAATTCATCTAGGAATTATTATAGGTTCTTCATGTGCATTATTTCAACTAAAAAATATTCTAGGATCCTCATGTGCATTATTTAATCTACGAATTATTCTAGGTTCCTCATGTGCACTACTTCATGTAGGAATTATTATAGGTTACTCATACGCTTTGGTTTATCTAAGAATTATTCTAGATTCCTCATGTGCATTATTTTATCAATGAATTATTCTAGGTTCATCATGTGCACTACTTCATGCATGAATTATTCCAGGTTCCTCATTGCACTACTTCATGTATGAATTATTCTAGGTTCCATATAGGCATTACTTCATGCAGGAATTATTCTAGGTTCCATATAGGCATTATATCATCAACGAATTATTCTAGGTTCCTCATACGTAATGTTTCATCTAGGAATTATTCTAGGCTACTCATACGCATTCTTTCATCTAGGAATTATTCTAGGTTCCTCATACGCTAGAATTCATCTAGGAATTATTATAGGTTCTTCATGTGCATTATTTCAACTAAAAAATATTCTAGGATCCTCATGTGCATTATTTAATCTACGAATTATACTAGGTTCCTCATGTGCACTAATTCATGTAGGAATTATTTTAGGTTCCTCATGTGCATTATTTCATCCAGGAATTATTCTAGATTACTCATGTGCACTACTTTATGTAGGAATTATTCTAGGTTCCATATATGCTTTATTACATCAAGGAATTATTCTAGGTTCCTCATACGCATTATTTCATCTAGGAATTAATCTAGGTTCATCATGTGCACTACTTCATGCATGAATTATTCTAGGTTCCTCATGTGCACTTCTTTATGTAGGATTTATTCTAGGTTCCATATAGGCATTTTTTCATCTAGTAATTAATCTAGGTTCCTCATACGCATTATTTCATCTAGGAATTAATCTAGGTTCATCATGTGCACTACTTCATGCATGAATTATTCTAGGTTCCTCATGTGCACTACTTCATGTAGGAATTATTCTAGGTTCCTTATGTGCATTATTTCATCTAGGAATTATTCTATGTTCCTCATACGCATCATTTCATCTAGTAATTATTCTGGGTTCTTCATGTGCATTATTTCATCTAGAAAATATTCAAGGATCCTCATATGCATTATTTAATCTACGAATTATTCTAGGTTCCTCATGTGCACTACTTCATGCATGAATTATTCAAGGTTCCTCATTGCACTACTTCATGTATGAATTATTCTAGGTTCCTTGTGTGTCTTACTTCATGGAGGAAATATTTTAGGTTCCATATAGACATTATTTCATCTATAAATTATTCTAGGAACCTCATACGCTTCAATTCATCTATAAATTATTCTAGGATCCTCATACGCTTCAATTCATCTAGGAATTATTCTAGGTTCCTCATGTGCACTACTTAATGTAGGAATTCTTTTAGGTTCCTCATGTGCATTATTTCATCCAGGAATTATTCTAGGTCCCTCAGGTGCACTCCATTATGTAGGAATTATTCTAGGTTCCATATAGGCATTATATCATCTACGAATTATTCTAGGTTCCTCATACGTAATGTTTCATCTAGGAATTATTCTAGGCTACTCATACGCATTCTTTCATCTAGGAATTATTCTTGGTTCCTCATACGCTTCAATTCATCTAGGAATTATTGTAGGTTCCTCATACGCATCATTTCATCTAGGCATTATACTAGGTTCCTCATATGCACTAGTTCATGTAGGAATTATTCTAGGTTCCTCATAAGCATTATTTAATCTAGGCATTATACTAGGTTCCTCATATGCACTAGTTCATGTAGGAATAATTCTAGGTTCCTCATGTGCATTATTTAATCTAGGAATTATTCTAGGTTCCTCATACGCATTATTTCATCTAGGAATTATTGTAGTTTCCTCATACGTAATGTTTCATCTAGGAATTATTCTAGGTTCATCATGTGCACTACTTTATGTACGAATTAATCCAGGTTCCTCATGTGCACTACTTCATGCATGAATTATTCCAGGTTCCTCATTGCACTACTTCATGTATGAATTATTCTAGGTTCCTCGTGCGTATTACTTCATGTAGGAAATATTCTAGGTTCCATATAGGCATTATTTCATCTAGGAATTATAATAGGTTCCTCATGTGCATTATTTCTTCTAGGAATTATTCTAGGTTCCTCGTCTGCATAACTTCATGTAGGAATTATTCTAGGTTCCACATACGTATTTTTTTATCTAGCAATTATTCTAGGTTTCTCATACGTATTTTTTTATCTAGCAATTATTCTAGGTTCCATATAGGCATTATATCATCTAGGAATTATTCTAGGTTCCTCATACGCATCATTTGATCTAGGAATTATTCTAGGTTTCTCATGTGCACTACTTCATGTAGGAATTATTTTAGGGTCCATATAGGCATTATTTAATCTAGGAATTATTCTAGGTTCCTCATGTGCACTACTTTATGTAGGAATTATTTTAGGGTCCATATAGGCATTATTTCATCTAGGAATTATTCTAGGTTCCTCATGTGCACTACTTTATGTAGGAATTATTTTAGGTTCCATATAGGCACTATTTCATCAAGGAATTATTCTAGGTTCCTCATGTGCACTACTTTATGTAGGAATTATTCTAGGTTCCATATATGCATTATTTCATCCAGGAATTATTCTAGGTTCCTCATGTGCACTACTTTATGTACGAATTAATCCAGGTTCATCATGTGCACTACTTCATGCATGAATTATTCCAGGTTCCTCATTGCACTACTTCATGAATGAATTATTCCAGGTTCCTCATTGCACTACTTCATGTATGAATTATTCTAGGTTCCTCGTGTGTATTAGTTCATGTAGGAATTATTCTAGGTTCCTCATGTCCACTACTTCATGTTGGAATTATTCCAGGTTCGTCATGTGCATTATTTCATCTAGGAATTATTCTAGGTTCCTCAAACGCATTATTTCATCTAGGAATTATTCTAGGTTCCTCATGTGCAAATACTTCATTCATGAATTATTCCAGGTTCCTCATTGCACTACTTCATGAATGAATTATTCCAGGTTCCTCATATGCACTAGTTCATGTAGGAATTATTCTATGCTCCTCATGTGCACTACTTTATGTAGGAATTATTTTAGGTTCCAAATAGGCATTATTTCATCTAGGAATTATTCTAGGTTCCTTATATGCATTATTTAATCTAGGAATTATTCTAGGTTCCTCATGTGCACTACTTCATCTAGGAATTATTCTAGGTTCCTCGTGTGCATTACTTCATGTAGGAATTATTCTAGGTTCCACATACTTATTTTTTTAACTAGCAATTATTCAAGGTTTCTCATACGTATTTTTTTATCTAGCAATTATTCTAGGTTTCTCATGTGCATTATTTCATCTAGGAAATATTCTAGGTTCCTCATGTGCATTATTTCATACAGGAATTATTCCAGGTTTCTCATTGCATTACTTCATATAGGAATAATTCTAGGTTCACCATATGCATCGTTTGATCTAGGAATTATTCTAGGTTCCTAATGTGCACTACTTTATGTAGGAATTATTCTAGGTTCCACATGTGCATTATTTCATCTAGCAATTGTTCTAGGTTCCTCATGTGCACTACTTTATGTAGGAATTATTTTAGGTTCCATATAGGCATTATTTCATCTAGGAATTATTCTAGGTTCCTCATGTTCATTATTTCATCTAGGAATTATTCTAGGTTCCTCATGTGCACTACTTTATGTAGGAATTATTTTAGGGTCCATATAGGCATTATTTCATCTAGGAAATATTCTAGGTTCCTCATGTGCATTATTTCATACAGGAATTATTCCAGGTTCCTCATTGCACTACTTCATATAGGAATAATTCTAGGTTCACCATACGCATCGTTTGATCTAGGAAATATTCTAGGTTCCTCATGTGTACAATTTCATAGAGGAATTATTCAAGGTTCCTTATGTTCATTATTTCATCCAGGAATTATTCTAGGATCCACATGTGCATTATTTAATCTACGAATTATTCTAGGTTCCTCATGTGCACTACTTTATGTAGGAATTATTTTAGGGTCCATGTAGGCATTATTTCATCTAGGAATTATTCTAGGTTCCTCATGTGCACTACTTTATGTAGGAATTATTTTAGGTTCCATATAGGCACTATTTCATCAAGGAATTATTCTAGGTTCCTCATGTGCACTACTTTATGTAGGAATTATTCTAGGTTCCATATATGCATTATTTCATCCAGGAATTATTCTAGGTTCCTCATGTGCACTACTTTATGTACGAATTAATCCAGGTTCATCATGTGCACTACTTCATGCATGAATTATTCCAGGTTCCTCATTGCACTACTTCATACATGAATTATTCCAGGTTCCTCATTGCACTACTTCATGTATGAATTATTCTAGGTTCCTCGTGTGTATTAGTTCATGTAGGAATTATTCTAGGTTCCTCATGTGCACTACTTTATGTAGGAAATATTCTAGGTTCCATATAGGCATTATTTCATCTAGGAATTATTGTAGGTACCTCATACGCATCATTTCATCTAGGAATTATTGTAGGTTCCTCAAACGCATTATTTCATCTAGTAGTTAATCCAGGTTCATCATGTGCACTACTTCATGCATGAATTATTCCATGTTTCATATAGGCATTATTTCATCCAGGAATTATTCTAGGATCCACATGTGCATTATTTAATCTACGAATTATTCTAGGTTCCTCATGTGCATTATTTCATCTAGGAATTATTCTAGGTTCCTCATGTGCATTTTTTCATCCAGGAATTATTCCAGGTTCCTCATTGCACTACTTCATATAGGAATAATTCTAGGTTCACCATACGCATCGTTTGATCTAGGAATTATTCTAGGTTCCTAATGTGCACTACTTTATGTAGGAATTATTCTAGGTTCCAAATGTGCATTATTTCATCTAGGAATTATTCTAGGTTCCTCATGTGCACTACTTTATGTAGGAATTATTTTAGGTTCCATATAGGCATTATTTGATCTAGGAATTATTCTAGGTTCCTCATGTGCATTGTTTCATCTAGGAATTATTCTAGGTTCCTCATGTGCACTACTTTATGTAGGAATTATTTTAGGGTCCATATAGGCATTATTTCATCTAGGAATTATTCTAGGTTCCTCATGTGCACTACTTTATGTAGGAATTATTTTAGGTTCCATATAGGCACTATTTCATCAAGGAATTATTCTAGGTTCCTCATGTGCACTACTTTATGTAGGAATTATTCTAGGTTCCATATATGCATTATTTCATCCAGGAATTATTCTAGGTTCCTCATGTGCACTACTTTATGTACGAATTAATCCAGGTTCATCATGTGCACTACTTCATGTATGAATTATTCTAGGTTCCTCGTGTGTATTAGTTCATGTAGGAATTATTCTAGGTTCCTCATGTGCACTACTTTATGTAGGAAATATTCTAGGTTCCATATAGGCATTATATCATCTAGGAATTATTCTAGGTTCCACATGTGCATTATTTCATCTAGGAATTATTCTAGGTTCCTCATGTGCACTACTTTATGTAGGAATTATTTTAGGTTCCATATAGGCACTATTTCATCAAGGAATTATTCTAGGTTCCTCATGTGCACTACTTTATGTAGGAATTATTCTAGGTTCCATATAGGCACTATTTCATCAAGGAATTATTCTAGGTTCCTCATGTGCACTACTTTATGTAGGAATTATTCTAGGTTCCATATATGCATTATTTCATCCAGGAATTATTCCAGGTTCCTCATTGCACTACTTTATGTAGGAATTATTTTAGGGTCCATATAGGCATTATTTCATCTAGGAATTATTCTAGGTTCCTCATGTGCACTACTTTATGTAGGAATTATTTTAGGGTCCATATAGGCATTATTTCATCTAGGAATTATTCTAGGTTCCTCATGTGCATTATTTCATCTAGGAATTATTGTAGGTTCCTCATGTGCACTAATTCATGTAGGAATTATTTTAGGTTCCTCATGTACATTATTTCATCCAGGAATTATTCTAGGTTCATCATGTGCACTACTTCATACATGAATTATTCCAGGTTCCTCATTGCACTACTTCATGTATGAATATTCTAGGTTCCTCATGTGCATTATTTAATCTAGGAATTATTCTAGGTTCGACATACGCATTATTTCATTTAGGAATTATTCTAGGTTCCTCATGTGCATTATTTCATCTAGGAATTATTGTAGGTTCCTCATATGCACTAGTTCATGTAGGAATTATTCTATGTTCCTCATAAGCATTATTTAATCTAGGCATTATACTAGGTTCCTCATACGTAATGTTTCATCTAGGAAATATTCTAGGTTCCTCATACGCATTATTTCATCTAGGAATTATTCTAGGTTCCTCATGTGCACTACTTCATGCATGAATTATTCCAGGTTCCTCATTGCACTACTTCATGTATGAATTATTCTAGGTTCCTTGTGTGTATTAGTTCATGTAGCAATTATTCTAGGTTCCTCATGTACACTACTTTACGTAGGATTTATTCTTGGTTCCATATAGGCATTATTTCATCTAGGAATTATTCTAGGTTCCTCATGTGCACTACTTTATGTAGGAAATATTCTAGGTTCCATATAGGCATTATTTCATCTAGGAATTATTGTAGGTTCCTCATACGCATCATTTCATCTAGGAATTATTGTAGGTTCCTCAAACGCATTATTTCATCTAGTAGTTAATCCAGGTTCATCATGTGCACTACTTCATGCATGAATTATTCCAGGTTTCATATAGGCATTATTTCATCTAGGAATTATTCTAGGTTCCTCATGTGCATTATTTCATCTAGGAATTATTGTAGGTTCCTCATACGCATCATTTCATCTAGGAATTAATCTATTGTTCATCATGTGCACTACTTAATGTAGGAATTATTCTAGGTTCCATATAGGAATTATTTCATCTAGGAATTATTCTAGATTCCTCATGTGCCTTATTTAATCTACGAATTATTCTAGATTCCTCATGTGCACTAATTCATGTAGGAATTATTTTAGGTTCCTCATGTACATTTTTTCATCCAGGAATTATTCTAGGTTCCTCATCTGCACTACTTCATGTAGTAATTAGTCTAGGTTTCATATTTTACTATTTCATTTATGAATTATTCTAGGTTCCTCATGGGTACTACTTCATATAAGAATAATTCTAGGTTCACCATACGCATCGTTTCATATAGGAATTATTCTAGGTTACTCATGTACATTATTTCATCTAGGAAATATTCTAGGTTCCTCATGTGTACAATTTCATAGAGGAATTATTCTAGGTTCCTTATGTGCATTATTTCATCCAGGAATTATTCTAGGATTCTCATGTGCATTATTTAATCTACGAATTATTCTAGGTTCCTCATGTGCACTAATTCATGTAGGAATTATTTTAGGTTCCTCATGTGCATTATTTCATCCAAGAATTATTCTAGGTTCCTCATGTGCACTACTTTATGTAGGAATTATTCTAGGTTCCATATAGGCATTATTTCGTATAGGAATTATTGTAGGTTCCTCATACGCATCATTTCATCTAGGAATTAATCTATTGTTCATCATGTGCACTACTTCATGTAGGAATTATTCTAGGTTCCATATAGGAATTATTTCATCTAGGAATTATTCTAGATTCCTCATGTGCCTTATTTAATCTACGAATTATTCTAGGTTCCTCATGTGCATTATTTCATCTAGGAATTATTGTAGGTTCCTCATACTCATCATTTCATCTAGGAATTAATCTATTGTTCATCATGTGCACTACTTCATGTAGGAATTATTCTAGGTTCCTCATTGCACTACTTCGTGTATGAATTATTCTAGGTTCCTCGTGTGCATTAGTTCATGTAGGAATTATTCTAGGTTCCTCATGTGCACTACTTCATGTTGGAATTATTCCAGGTTCCTCATGTGCATTATTTCATCTAGGAATTATTCTAGGTTCCTCATGTACACTACTTTACGTAGGAATTATTCTTGGTTCCATATAGGCATTATTTCATCTAGGAATTATTCTAGGTTCCTCATGCGCACTACATTATGTAGGAAATATTCTAGGTTTCATATAGGCATTATTTCATCTAGGAATTATTGTAGGTTCCTCATACGCATCATTTCATCTAGGAATTATTCTAGGTTCCTCATGTGCACTACTTCATCTAGGAATTATTCTAGGTTCCTCCTGTGCATTATTTCATCTAGGAATTATTGTAGGTTCCTCATATGCACTAGTTCATGTAGGAATTATTCTATGTTCCTCATAAGCATTATTTAATCTAGGCATTATACTAGGTTCCTCATATGCACTAGTTCATGTAGGAATTATTCTAGGTTCCATATAAGCATTATTTCGTCTAGGAATTACTCTAGGTTCCTCATACATAATGTTTCATCTAGGAATTATTCTAGGTTCCTCATACGCATTATTTCATCTAGGAATTATTGTAGGTTCCTCATACGTAATGTTTCATCTAGGAAATATTCTAGGTTCCTCATACGCATTATTTCATCTAGTAATTATTATAGGTTCCTCATGTGCATTATTTAATCTAGGTATTATTTTAGGTTCCTCATGTGCACTCCTTCATGCATGAATTATTTTAGGTTCCTCATGTGCACTACTTCATGTAGGAATTATTCTAGGTTCCATATAAGCATTATTTCGTCTAGGAATTACTCTAGGTTCCTCATACATAATGTTTCATCTAGGAATTATTCGAGGTTACTCATACGCATTATTTCATCTAGGAATTATTCTAGGTTCCTCATGTGCAATACTTCATGTAGGAATTATTCTAGGTTCCATATAGGCATTATTTCGTCTAGGAATTATTCTAGATTCCTCATGTGCACTACTCCATGCATGAATTATTCCTGGTTCCTCATTGCACTACTTCATGTATGAATTATTCTAGGTTACTCATGTGCACTATTTCATGCATGAATTATTCCAGGTTCATCATTGCACTACTTCATGTATGAATTATTCTAAGGGTTCATATAGGCATTACTTCAGTTGAATTATTCTAGGTTCCTCGTGTGCATTTATCAGATATTCACTAGTTATCATTAGAATATGTAGTTCCTCATACGTATTTTTATCTAGGAATTTCTAGGTTCCTCATAGCATATTCATCTAGGAATTATTGTAGGTTCCTCATGTGCACTCTATTAGTTCTGTCTAGAATTATTGGTTTCTAGTATCCTATGTCTCACTACTTCATGTGGAATTATTCATCTAGAATTATTCTAGCCTCAGTCACTGTTGCATTATTTCATCTAGGAATTATTCTAGGTTCCTCAAACGCATTATTTCATCTAGGAATTATTCTAGGTTCCTCATGTGCAAATACTTCATTCATGAATTATTCCAGGTTCCTCATTGCACTACTTCATGAATGAATTATTCCAGGTTCCTCATATGCACTAGTTCATGTAGGAATTATTCTATGCTCCTCATGTGCACTACTTTATGTAGGAATTATTTTAGGTTCCAAATAGGCATTATTTCATCTAGGAATTATTCTAGGTTCCTTATATGCATTATTTAATCTAGGAATTATTCTAGGTTCCTCATGTGCACTACTTCATCTAGGAATTATTCTAGGTTCCTCGTGTGCATTACTTCATGTAGGAATTATTCTAGGTTCCACATACTTATTTTTTTAACTAGCAATTATTCAAGGTTTCTCATACGTATTTTTTTATCTAGCAATTATTCTAGGTTTCTCATGTGCATTATTTCATCTAGGAAATATTCTAGGTTCCTCATGTGCATTATTTCATACAGGAATTATTCCAGGTTTCTCATTGCATTACTTCATATAGGAATAATTCTAGGTTCACCATATGCATCGTTTGATCTAGGAATTATTCTAGGTTCCTAATGTGCACTACTTTATGTAGGAATTATTCTAGGTTCCACATGTGCATTATTTCATCTAGCAATTGTTCTAGGTTCCTCATGTGCACTACTTTATGTAGGAATTATTTTAGGTTCCATATAGGCATTATTTCATCTAGGAATTATTCTAGGTTCCTCATGTTCATTATTTCATCTAGGAATTATTCTAGGTTCCTCATGTGCACTACTTTATGTAGGAATTATTTTAGGGTCCATATAGGCATTATTTCATCTAGGAAATATTCTAGGTTCCTCATGTGCATTATTTCATACAGGAATTATTCCAGGTTCCTCATTGCACTACTTCATATAGGAATAATTCTAGGTTCACCATACGCATCGTTTGATCTAGGAAATATTCTAGGTTCCTCATGTGTACAATTTCATAGAGGAATTATTCAAGGTTCCTTATGTTCATTATTTCATCCAGGAATTATTCTAGGATCCACATGTGCATTATTTAATCTACGAATTATTCTAGGTTCCTCATGTGCACTACTTTATGTAGGAATTATTTTAGGGTCCATGTAGGCATTATTTCATCTAGGAATTATTCTAGGTTCCTCATGTGCACTACTTTATGTAGGAATTATTTTAGGTTCCATATAGGCACTATTTCATCAAGGAATTATTCTAGGTTCCTCATGTGCACTACTTTATGTAGGAATTATTCTAGGTTCCATATATGCATTATTTCATCCAGGAATTATTCTAGGTTCCTCATGTGCACTACTTTATGTACGAATTAATCCAGGTTCATCATGTGCACTACTTCATGCATGAATTATTCCAGGTTCCTCATTGCACTACTTCATACATGAATTATTCCAGGTTCCTCATTGCACTACTTCATGTATGAATTATTCTAGGTTCCTCGTGTGTATTAGTTCATGTAGGAATTATTCTAGGTTCCTCATGTGCACTACTTTATGTAGGAAATATTCTAGGTTCCATATAGGCATTATTTCATCTAGGAATTATTGTAGGTACCTCATACGCATCATTTCATCTAGGAATTATTGTAGGTTCCTCAAACGCATTATTTCATCTAGTAGTTAATCCAGGTTCATCATGTGCACTACTTCATGCATGAATTATTCCATGTTTCATATAGGCATTATTTCATCCAGGAATTATTCTAGGATCCACATGTGCATTATTTAATCTACGAATTATTCTAGGTTCCTCATGTGCATTATTTCATCTAGGAATTATTCTAGGTTCCTCATGTGCATTTTTTCATCCAGGAATTATTCCAGGTTCCTCATTGCACTACTTCATATAGGAATAATTCTAGGTTCACCATACGCATCGTTTGATCTAGGAATTATTCTAGGTTCCTAATGTGCACTACTTTATGTAGGAATTATTCTAGGTTT
>JACCIA010000040.1:30000-145456 GCA_018906985.1 Apocrypta bakeri | reverse complement strand
TTTAAATTAAGCAATCTTAGATTAAATTAATTTATGAAAAATTGTAAAAATAAATTGTAATTAATTTTAAGAATAACAGAAAATAAAAATTAATATAAATTTAAATAATTTTTTGAAATTATATTTCATTCACCTTTTATCATTTATCCATTAGTTTCCCCCCATGAATCACCCAAAAAAATATATATTTTATTATTATTTTTATATTAAAAAAATTGATATTTTTTTCAAAAAATTTAAAATAATTTTTTTCAATTTTAAATATGTTTTTGTTTTGTTTATTCAGTTTATTTTTTATTTATATAAATTTCAATTTTTAATTTTTTCTTCTTTTAAATATTTTATTTTTAATTATTATTATAGTTTAATTTAAACAAACATTTCCCATTTCTTTCCCATTTACTTTGTATTGTATGAACAGAGAGTATCAATAAAGTATCAAACAATATCGATAAAGTATCAAACAGTATCAAACAGTATCGATAAAGTATCGATAAAGTATCGATAAAGTATGAAACAGTATCAATAAAGTATCAAACAATATCAATAAAGTATCAAACAGTATCGATAAAGTATCAAACAGTATCGATAAAGTATCAAACAGTATCGATAAAGACTGAAATTGTGGATTTGGTCTCACCAGCCAAAGTAATAAAACGTAAGTTTATTTATATTGTGACGGGAAGTGCCCTTCTCCAACAGACACCTGCAGCTGAGACATGTAGAACTCAGTCTAATGCAGCGTTGTTTGCAGGAGAAGGGGAAACAGCCGTCAGGACAGCCGAGAGGAGCGCCGCAGCCAGCACGAGAGAGAGAGGGAGCGCCGCGTGGAGCGCATCATGCCTCCGGTCTACGGGGGGCCCACTAACGCCGCCATGACACCAGGCCGCGCCACGTGGCGACGACTCCCGCAGTAGTAGTCCGGTGCGCAACGGGACAGCAGCGCAGCAAGCGGCGAGCCCGCGCACTTAGGAGCGAGCGCGTGTATGTGTGTGCGCACACCGGTAGAGCGAGAGAGCGAGAGAGAGAGAGAGAGTGAGAGAACGAAAGAATGGGAGAGTGGAGGCTATGTAGCCTACAGCCGAATACCAGCCGCTAGGAGAATGAAGTGGAGGCGACAAGCCGACTCCACAACGTTCTCTACAGCCGGGTGAAAGAGTAGGAGAGCGGGAGAATAAAAATGTACGTCTACGATGTACACAGCCCTGCGAGGCTGTATAGCGATCAGTTGTATCTCGCGCCGATCTAGTCACGTGACTCCTAGTCAAGCGAGAGTAGGAGTGGGCCAGCGGGCCGGAAAAGCCGGTAACGAACGACAGTCGTTAATTAGCCATCGAGCAATTAAGAGTAGCATAAAGTGAAAGAGTGTGAAGTAGGTTAAAGAGAAAGAGAATAATAGTGTGAGATTATACATTAAGCAAGTAAGTTTCAGCCGTAATTTCTAGCCGGGATTTCGTGCGAGTCGAGTCGCGGATAATAGAGTGCGTGAGAGTAAAGTGCGTGCGGGCGATTATTGAGAGGAGTAGTATTGACACGTGGTGTCGCGCGATCTGTATGTAATTATTGGTGAAGTAGAGTAAGAAATAAAAGAGAACTTGTGTATATTAAAATAGTGTGGGTGTGATTTTATTAGTACATTGCTGTGCCGGCCAAAACCCCACGGCCTTGGAGTAAGAACTCGTGCGGGCTAGCCAAGTCAACGGGTCGCGGCGTGGCGCCCATCGTTATTCTATATAAATTTCGCCGCGTATTCCCCTAGCCGCTTTACGGGGTAGACACGGAGGTCTCGGGTGAGTCCGCCGGAATTCTGCCACGTCACAGTGGCGCCCAACGTGGGGCCGGGCAGCAAAAACTTAAAATCACGCGAAATCGAAAGTCCGTCGACTAAGCCATTTTTGTTCGCGGGAGGTCGATCGGCGGCCATTTTGGATTAACGGCGTCGCCTCGTGGTCGACGTCTCCGACGCGGAAAATACAGCCGAGAAAATTACGGATCAGGCGGTAGCCTGCCGTTCCTTATATTTTTTTTCATATATTTTTATTATTATTTTTACACATTTAAAAATTTTAGATTGTTTTTTTTGCATTTTTATTTTCTTGTGTACAGCCGCATGTGTCAGACGGTAGTCTGCCTTTCATTAAATTTAATTCAATAATATTTGATAATTTTCAAATTTCATAATTTTATTGTTAATAATTTTATTATAATTCCTGTTTTTGCCTTGTATTTCCCCTGTGTATCGCCGCATGTAACGCCCTCACGTGCATGCCATCAACTCCCCATAGTTGCCATAGTAACCGGGAGGTATTTCCCAAATAATAAGCTCAGCCGAGGTGCGGTGTTTACCAGCCTGCACACCGATTTTACCTCGATTGACTTTCTTAACGCGGTCACCACTCCGGTTACCGATCCGTGGCGGCCCCGCTTAACCCAATTGAAAATTAAAGGAGTGGTCACCTATCCAGTTAGCAATCGGAGATAGGCTTGCTTAACCTTCGAGAGCGAACGGGAAGTGTAGGTGCCACAGAACAGTCGGGACTTTTTGAGGGTTATAGGTTTCCCTCGCAGGATCCAAAAGGAGACCGCGGTACGTCTGAGGGAAGGGACAGCCAGATAGGGACCCCGCTCCCCTAACCTAGAGAAATTGTTTTTTTCCGAATTAAGAGTAGGCTATCCCCAGCCTAGGTAGTAAGGACGTTTGGTTATAGTGAAATTGTTTTTGCGATTAAGAATATTATTCGATTATTTACTTGGGATATAATAGCAAATGTAGTTAGAGAAATCAGATCAGTCGGGAGTAGTACAGATAGAAGAAATTAGCCTTAGAGCGACCATATCTCATCAGCCGATTTCCTGCCAACTCTCTACAATTCCACGCAGACGGGTACTAGTACTAGCCAGCGAGGAGATGGAGAATCACGCAGAAATTATGCGACAGTTACGCGCCGATCGTAGCAATCGGCACCAGGAAAGAGAGGTCAGGAGGATGACGCAGCCGGAGTTGATACGAGCTTTGGCAGAGAGTAACGTTAGTACTATGGGCTCACCAACAGTGCTTCAAGATAGGCTGCTCAGGACTCGACTAATACAACAGGAACAAGCCAACGTCCCGTGGTATGACTGGGATAATCAGGGAATGGTACCACCCACGACCATGGAATCCCTGTTACAGCCGCGAGTACGAAGTAAAAGATCCAGGAGCCACCACGCCAATCTTGAAGACCCGCAGGACGCAACGTTAGGGGCGAGGCAAAATGTCACGGTCCGTCAGATTCGGAAAGTAACGAATCTTTTGCAGGGTAGTGATCAAGGCATACCATACAGCCTACGACAGTCACATGAACTTGAGCAGATCATGGGTTTGCCTGCCTCCAATCACAGCCATAATCACGGTACAGCCCAGGAGCAGCGTTCACCTCCTGACGCAAGACGTATCCAGTTGCACGAGAGTCAAGGCACAAGAAGGAAAACGAACGAATCAACAAGAAACCCAGCTGACTTAACACAGCCCAAACCAGCCTTGACCAGTGACAACGAAAGTGACTACGCCCGATGTAACCGTTGCAGGTCTGAGCCAGTAGCTTCGCCAAGGTTCACAACCGGAATTGCCCAGTCGGATATCTTCTTACCAAGGCCAACGTGGACGATCGAAACCGATGCAGGAAGGCAAGAAAACGCCGGTAGTTACGCATATGAGCAGGTCAATCCTGGGGCGACCAGTACAGGACCTAGGGAAATACCCCTACACCGCACCCACGGCCACAACGTCAGTTTGCCTAGTAGAAAATGGAGAACGCAGTCACAAGAGGCCTCAGCAAATCCCCTAGGCCCACCGTCGAGAACCATCATTGATTTGCCTCCATATGCGGGACCAACGACAAGCGACACACGGCCACCAATTAGCCAACCACCACAGCCGGCGTCGGAAAGAGTCTCCAATTATGGTAACAGCCCACCCGACATGTGGGATATCCAAAAACAGCCATCCAGAACTTCAGCACCGAAACGAGATAGCAGAGGACGCTCTCGGGAAAGGGACTCGTACAGCGATAGCAGTAGTTGCTCCGACTCCGACTCCAGCTATAGTTCGACATCCAGCTCGAGCTCAAGCGAGTCGGATGTTCCGCAGGGCCGTAGGCCACATCACAGCCAGAGGAAGGCCCAAAGTCGTCTATGCGAAAAACAACCACTGCAAAACTCAACACCACAGCCCACACCGTCGCATCCATCGGGACAACAGGCCTCAAGCCACCACACGAGACACCGCCGACGAAGTAGGAGCCGTAGTGCCAGCTTCGAATGTGAACGGATAAATAGGATGACCGAGCACGTATCACGCCTGCAGATCCTAAGAAATTGGGATGTAAAGTTCAGCGCCGAGGCAAAAGAAGACCCAGAGAGCTATATCACCAAGCTCTCCGAGATCAAAGAAAGTACGGGACAATCCAGCCGTGAGATGCTCAGTATTGTCTCGTACTCTCTCTCCGGACGGGCCGCTCTCTGGTTCCAGACGGAGAATAGAGACTTCCATGACTGGCGCGACTTTGAAACGGCGTTTAGGCTGCAGTACTGCCGGAAGGTCTCAGCGTGCGACGTGATCGATGAGCTATACAAGAGAACTCAAGGCAAGGGGGAACAAATTGCAGCCTACGTGACCAACTTCCGTCACATCGCTGATCACCTCCGAAAGCCCTTGAAGATAAAAAAGCAGGTGAAAATCCTGATTAAGGGACTAAGGCCGGAGTACCGCCGAGCCCTTAGAGGCAAGGACATCGAGACGTATCAAGAGGTAAAAAATTATTGCCTGAGGTATGAAGAGCGGATGGAGGAAGATAGTCGTTACGCACCACCGCCACCGCCGGAAAGATCCAGATTCCCAGCCGCAGCGTGGACACCGACCCAAAAAACCAAGGGTGGCAGCCGTAGAAGAGGAGTCGGAAGTCGCAGCCGTGAGTGACACACCCAGAGCCCTCCCGCGAAAAAGGGACAGGGCGAGAAAACGAACACTGCAACAGCAACGACCGCCACTCTGGAAACACCACCAGGCCCACAAACCACCTCGGCAACCACAAGGAAAACCGCCCAGGGTGAGCAGATCTGTGCCTACGGCCAAACACCAAGGTCCGCCTATCGACCTCGAGATGCCAACGTGACATGCCTGAGCCCAGCGCAACCCAACCAGAACCCTGCGTACCAGCAGCCAGTGTCAATGAAACCACCGCCGCAACCATGGTCCGCACCAGGACAGCCGGTGCAGCGGTATCAACCGCTTCCAGCCGTACCAGCAGGGCAACCTTCGACATACTTTGGAGCATGTTACCAGTGTAACCAAGTAGGTCATCGCGCCGCGAACTGCCACCTGACGCAGTGTTACTATTGCAAGCAAGCTGGCCATCGTCGTGACGCGTGTCCTACAAGACCAGAGTTACGGTGCCAGGTATGTGGACAATCGGGCGCGACGTTTCAGTATTGCACAACCCCAATGTGCGTACAGTTCAGGACAGGATCGGGAAACGCCAGGTTGGGGGGTAACATCGGGACCACCGCCCTCAACACCAGTAGCTCAGGTCCCACAACGGCAATCAGAATCCAAGAGTTAGATTTAAATGAGGTAAAGACTGTCCGTGCCGGGGGTACGTCAGTCTTGGAAGGGGGAGAGGGCGGCATAATGCCGCTAACAAACGTAGGAGTAGGTAGACGTAGCGAGCCAGCCGTGTTCGAAACAGCCTTGCCAGTTTGGCCAAAGTCGTTTCCACAACCTGGCACAACACAGCCGCTACCAACAGCCGAGATTCTTAGAATAGGAAGTACCAAGTTGAAACTGGCGGTAGACAAGTTCAATCAGGGGATCAGCTCCCTAGTCTACCCGCCAGTGAAGAAAGCCGAGAAGATAACCAGCAGACAACCGGCCAGCTACGACCATAAGGGAGAAAACATTGGTCAGAAGCTGCCGCATCTGTTCTGCTGTTGACGGTGAAAATGTGAACGATCCAGCACGAGGTAAAGTTGCCCGAGACTATAAGGGAGGAGAACATTAGGTCGAGGACAGCCGAAGCCTGAGAGTAGTTTTAAGGCGGTGTGCACCGACCACTTGAGCTCATCTAGAGGTGATAAGGTGGAGGTGCCCCGGAAGAAAGATGACAGCCAGGTAGCACGAGTTGCGGAAGCCATGCCGAACGGGACGCCGGTCGAGCCTCTGGGGAGTAGCAACGCCACCAGGCTGGAAAAATTGACCATGACGAGCCGACTGCAGCGGCCGAAACGTGGCGAAGACTGGGGATGAAATAGTCCCGAAGAATGGGGATGAAACAGTCCCGAAGAATGGGGATGAAACAGTCCCGAAGAATGGGGATGAAACAGTCCCGAAGAATGGGGATGAAACAGTCCCGAAGAATGGGGATGAAATAGTCCCGAAGAATGGGGATGAAACAGTCCCGAAGACTGGGGATGAAATAGTCCCGAAGAGCGAGGATGAGGTAGCCCGGGAAAATGTGGGTGAAACAGCCCAGAGGAAGAAGGTCTCATATCTCGACGCCTGGGATGATGAGTTTGACATGGCGGAAATAGAACTAATAGAGGCCACAAGGTGGTGGCAGGAAGAAGAGGAGATAGAGGAGGCCAAGGGATTCACGCAGCGAGGGACAGTCCAAACAGCCGTGAATCTCCTGGATCAAGGTGGAGTACTTGATGAGGAGAGACACACAGCCGGCACCCAGGCGGACTTAACCCCGCCCATAGGAAGCCGTGCGAAGGAGGGCGCGATGGTGGCAGCCGATAACCGGTATTACTTAAGAGTGAGTCTAGGGGGACAGGAATATCGAGCCCTATTCGACCCTGGGGCCATGGTATCCTTAGTAGGGCCAGAGATAGCCAGCCGTTTTGCCAGCCGTCTACGACGAGCAACTGCCAGTATCCACACGGTCACGGGTGTCTCCTCGTCAATTCTCGGGTATCTAGGCCTACAGTTCGATCTAGGGGGTGCAGTAGATAAGGTCGTGGCGCGCGCCGTCAAAGAAATAAAACACCCAATATTACTAGGGAAAGACTTCGGAGACATCTTCAAGATTGATACAGACCACAGAGGATGGTGGAGGGCGAACTCAGGGCCGTGGCGGGAATTCGACTTCCCGAAAAATCAGTCGACCGCCCTGATCCACGCTGAATGCGCTGGAATCTCTGGTCTTGATGTCACCGAACGGGGAGAAATCCTCCAAATCATTGAGGAAACCCTACCGCCATACTCACCGGACGCACTCGGTTACACTACTAAGACAGAGCACCACATACAGCTGCTCGATGAGACGCCGATACGGCAGAAATGGATAAGGAAATCACCGAAAAAGCTAGCAGCCATTCAGGAAGCCGTACAGGAGTTACTGAAGTTGAAGGTAGTCGAGCCCTCAGCAAGTGAATTTTGCAGCCTGCCTGTGTTAGTGCCGAAACCGGATGGGACCGAAAGGTTCTGCGTGAATTACATCGCCATTAATGCCGTTACGAAAAAGGACAGCTATCCCCTACCGCCGATGGACACGATACTAGACTGCCTAAGGAATGCCAAATACTTGAGCAAGATCGACCTTCGTCAAGCCTACTATCAAGTAAAGATGGAGGAAGAGAGTAAGAAGTACACAGCCTTTATCGTGCCCGGCTTGGGACTTTTTCAATTCACCAGAATGGCGTTTGGGCTCTGCAACGCCCCAGCAACTCTGCAACGTCTTATGGACGCGTTATTTGGTCCAGCCGTAGCCCCAAGAGTCTTCGGATACCTTGACGACGTCGTGATTGCCACAGATTCGTTCGACGAACACAAAAAGTGGATAAAGCACGTGCTAGAGGTGCTCGTCGACGCCGGGCTAACGATCAACCCCAAAAAGTGCAACTTTTGTGTAAGTGAAATTAAATATCTCGGGTTTATCCTAGACAGCCAAGGGTTGAGACCCGACCCGGAGAAAATACGGCCAATACTGACGTATCCGAAGCCTACGACCGTCACACAACTTCGTCGGTTGCTTGGACTGTTCGGATGGTACGTCAAATTTGTGAAGGACGCCTCGGAAATCAAAGCCCCCTTGACAGCCCTCCTACACAAGGAACAAGCCTGGACCTGGGCCGAGCCCCAACAGAAGGCCTTCGAAAACATCAAGAGCGCCCTCTCCTCGGCACCGGTCTTAGCCCGGCCAGATTTCACGAAGCCCTTCTGTATCCAGTGCGATGCGAGTAATATCGCGATCGGTGCGGTGTTAACCCAAGAGTTTGAGGACGGGGAACACCCTATCATATTTGTCAGCCGGATGCTAACTAGGCCGGAGAGGAATTATACGACGACGGAGAAGGAATGTCTCGGACTGATCTGGGCGATCAAGAAGTTAAGGCCGTACGTCGAAGGCTACAGGTTTACCGTCATCACCGACCACAGCGCTCTCAAGTGGTTGAGACACCTCAAAGAACCCACCGGCCGACTTGCCCGCTGGGCCACAGAAATCCAGCAATGGGATTTTGAGATCATTCACCGCCGAGGAAAGAACCACCTTGTGCCCGACGCCCTGTCCCGCATGTTCGAGGCAGAGATTGCCGCCCTCGGAGAAGTCGCAGACGCATGGTATCTGCGTCGGCGGACAAGTGTACTCGAAAACCCCAGCCAGTTCCGTGGGTGGAAGGTGGAAGACGGTAGACTCTACCGGCACAAGGAGGATCCGCTACTACAGCCGATAACAGCCGGAGATGATGCGTGGAAGTTGGTCGTGCCGGATGAAGAGAGACAGTCAATCCTGAGAGAAGCTCACGATGACCTCGTCTCGGGACATCTGGGAATAGAGAAGACCTATGACAGGGTCGCCAGACAATATTTTTGGCCAGGAATGTACCACGACGTATATCGTCACGTTTCCTCTTGCATCGCCTGCCAGAAGTACAAGGTTTCCCAACGGGGCCCTGTAGGATTCATGGGAAAACGAGTAGTGGAACAGCCGTGGACAGTAGTGGCAGCCGACCTGATGGAATTCCCTCGCAGCAAGAGTAGATCCAAATACTTGCTGGTCTTCGAAGACCTATTCACTAGGTGGATAGAGGTCAAGCCGTTAAGTAAGGCGGATGGTAAATCCGTCCTTCAGGCCTTCGAAGAACTCATACTGTTCCGGTGGGAGACGCCTCAATTCCTCCTAACAGACAATGGGACGGAATTCCTGAATAAATATCTAACGCGGTCGTTGGCTGAGTACGGAGTGACTCACATCACCACGTCGCCGTATCACGCGCAGGCCAACCCGGTGGAGCGAATCAACCGTACGCTGAAAACCATGATCGCAATGTACGTAGACAGCCACCAGGACTGGGATAAACACCTGCCAGAGTTGCGACACGCACTCAACACAGCCACCCAGTCCACCCTTAAAACGTCTCCAGCCTTTCTAAACTATGGTCGACACCCCACGACCATCGGACACTTCCGTCGCGAGTTAGGGCAGGGGGAAAAGTCCCTATTAGTGGAAGGAAGCACCGAGGAGTGGGCCAACCGCATGAGGAGGTTAGATGCTTTAAGGGAGTTGGTCGCGAAGTTTATTGACACGGAAAGGGAAAAACAGGGTAGAGCTTACAACAAGGGAAGGAGAGTGGCCGAATTCTTTGTGGGAGATCAGGTATTGCGCCGAACCCACCCCTTATCGAACGCCGCTAAACACTTCTCAGCCAAACTTGCGCCGAAATACGACGGGCCCCATCGGATCACTCGAAAAGTTTCGCCCTTAGTGTACGAATTGGAAGCCGGGGAGGGACACGCGCGGAAGGTCAATCGAGCACACGTGAGCGAACTTCGGAAGTTCGCTCCCCCTCGAAATCCTACAGCCAATCCCCATACCTAATTCCAGCCAATCCAGTAGTTAGAAGTGCGACAGTGTCGTTAAGTGTGTGGGAAAACATCTCTCGTGTAAGTACCAGGTGGTGGTGGAAATCTGTACTGTCCTAGTGGTCGCGAGGAGTGGACTGACTTTACATACTTTTAGGATGAGTGAGAATCAGCAGCCGGAAGACGTGAGGAAGGAGCTACCGCCAGGGTTACCCCAGGAGGCGGACGAGACCGCGGCGCAAGAGCGACCGGAACAGGCGAGCTCTGATCGAGCAACACCCCTCGCCCCGACTCCAGCCAGGTCCCCAACATCATCGGGGGGATCCACCCGCTCCAGCCCAAGGGATCAACCACCCCTGGGAGACGCCCCGCCACAGCCTCCTCATCGCCAGCCGGATAAGCCCGAGGTTACAGCCACCGAGGATACAGAGAGGGAGTCGCTGTCCGGGTCGTGCACAGACACGGACGGGGCCAAGGCCCAGGAGCAGCGAGAACGGTCGTGCTACAACGGAGCGCCACCACGCAAGCCAAATCCGCCCGGGTCCCCAACACCATCGGGAGAGCCCGCCCGCGCCGGCCCAGGAACCCACCCACTCCTGGAAGACGCCCCGCCAACACCTCCCTCTTGTAAGTCAGAGGGGCCGCAGACGACAGCCAGAGAAGGAGCGGATAGAGAGTCGAGAGCGACCGTAGAGGGATTGGTCGAGGAGGTCGCGACCATCGGCCTCGGAGACGAGTCCCTAGAGCCGGAGGCCGACGCCATGCAGGTTTGCGTGAGCCCCGAGGAGGAAGAGGAGCTCCTGCGCGACAACAACGCGCCAGCCCCCACCCCTGCGGTGAATCCAGTGGAACAAGTAGCTCCGGGGAGTCGTCCCTACCTTGCCGTCCTCCGACGACCAAGGACAGGCACCCCTCCACCGCCTCGAAGCGAACAGTCGAGGACCACTGCCGCGGGGAGAGACCATCGCGTTCCCCCTCGCTCGACTACTGCATCGCGGACCTCCCCAATCACGGCCGGAGAGCCTAATCCCGGTACGGGGAGCGCTCCGCAACGGGCAGAGTCAGTAGCTGAGGGGCGAAGACTCTTCGGCAAGACAGTAGGGAGAGGGATATCCCTTAAACTCGCCCGCCGCCGAGCCGTCGAGCCTAGCTCCGGACACAAGGGACCCGTGGGCGAAGAGCCATGGGAACACCGGACCCCCTGGTTCAGGGCCGAGAGTCCGTCCAAGAGCCACGAGGAGCCTCAAGGGACATGGAGGTACACCTCCCCAAGACTCTCCGATGACTCGAGCCCAGACGAAGACAAGGGAGAGAACGCCCCGACCCAGGCCACCATTCGGGCAGCCCCGAAGCCCCCCCAGTCAACAACAGCCAAGCCGCTCCTGTCCGAGGCGACAGCCCGATCTCAGGCGCGACAGGTAGAAGGCCCACCGCAGCTCACCCACGATGGTTGCTCCTTACACGGATCATCGCCACAGCGGAAGCGAGCTGCAATGCCACCAGGACCTTCCACCCATCGCGAACCGCCGGGACAGGAAGATAAGCATGAACAGCCGGAAGGAGGAACGAGCAAGAGGTGCAGGCCAACGAAGCCCAAGGTCACGGGGCTGAGATTCTCCGGGATCCGGCCAATCCCGTATGACCCCGTCGTGGACCCGCCACCCTACACCTGCTTCAACTGCTGGCAACGTGGACACGGGTTGTCGGCGTGCCCACAGCCCCGACCCCGACCGGTCTGCAACAACTGCGGCCGGAACAACGTCACCGTGACCTCCTGTCCACGATGCGCCGACCGGTATCGGGAGTTGAGTGAAGCCGCCACAGAAGCTAGGAGGAAATGGCCACACTCGCCCCACACTGCCAGAGTACCCGCACAGCCGACCCCGGAGCCACGCCGTCAACGAGGTCCAGAGCCGGAACCTAGACCGTCACCACCGCCACAGCTAGTCGCCCAGCCGACGTCCAGACCGCGTTCCCGGGGACCAACACCACCCAAGCAATCCAGGGGGCCGGAAGATGCCGCCCCAACCTCGAAGAGCCCCGAGAAGCTTGGAAGGGAGAGCTCTCGAGAAGTACAGCACTCCCGGGACGTGAGATGGATCCTGGAGGAGGTAAAGGACCTGCCACAAGAACTTAGGGTGGCTATTCTGAGAGAGGCCTTCCTCACTGGGCCTAACCCAGGCGACAGCCAGCCGAGCACATCAAGCGGGGGAAGGAGACTACACTAGGAGGAGCCCCGGGTAACTACACGAACAACAACATACCATTTCAGGCCTGACAGACAAGGGAGAACTATGGGACCAGGACTCCAGCTCGACCGCAGCCATCTCGTTTTTTCCAGGGCAGGGGCCATATGGAACCTAGAGCTGCAAGGAGGAAAATGCCCCAAACCCAAAACCCATATCCCAACCCCAGGCCAGTGAAGGGTCCCTGTTGTAGTCGGGCACTTCCGAAAGTAATTCACGCTTTCCCCGATAAAGCCTCACAATACAGGACGTATTGAAGGCTTGGAAGGGGGTGTGACGTGAAGTGCCCTTCTCCGACAGACACCTGCAGCTGAGACATTTAGAACTCAGTCTAATGCAGCGTTGTTTGCAGGAGAAGGGGAAACAGCCGGCAGGACAGCCGAGAGGAGCACCGCCGTCAGTGCGAGAGAGAGAGGGAGCGCCACATGGAGCGCATCATGCCACCGGTCTATGGGAGGCCCACTAACGCCGCCATGACACCAGGCCGCGCCACGTGGCGACGACTCCCGCGGTAGTAACCCGGTGCGCAACGGGACAGCAGCGCAGTAAGCGGCGAGCGCGCGCACTTAAGAGCGAGCGCGTGTGTGTGTATGCGCACACCGGTAGAGCGAGAGAGCGAGAGAGAGAGAGCGAGAGTGAGAGAACGAAAGAATGGGTGAGTGGAGGCTATGTAGCCTACAGCCGTATACCAGCCGCTAGAAGAATGAAGTGGAGGCGACAAGCCGACTCCACAACGTTCTCTACAGCCGTGTGAAAGAATATGAGAGCGGGAAAATAAGAATGCGCGTCTACAATGTACACAGCCCTGCGAGGCTGTATAGCGATCAGTTGTATCTCGCGCCGATCTAATCACGTGACTCCTAGTCAAGCGAGAGTAGGAGTGGGCCAGCGGGCCGGAAAAGCCGGTAACGAACAGTAGTCGTTAGTAAGCCTTTAAGCTGATAACACGCGCGGAGAAAAGAGAGAAAGGATAGTAGTAGTAGTTAGTAGGGTAATTGATCTAGTGAATAAATAAAATAATAACGTAAGTTCCAGCCGTAATTCCCAGCCGTAATACTGTTCGAGTCGAGTCGCGAATCATAGAGTGCGTGAGAAATAAGGGCGTGCGAACGAGAATATTTTGTTGACACGTGGTGTCGTGCGGTCAATGTGATTTAATAGTACGTTTCTAACGAATAAATAAAGGACTAATTGAACAGTTGATAAAGAGTGCGCGTTTGTGATTTTATTATTCCTTTTCTGTGCCGGCCGAAACCCCACGGCCCTGGGATAAGTAACTCGTGCGGGCTAGCCGAGTCAACGGGTCGCGGCGTGGCGCCCATCTTATTATATAAATTTCGCCGCGTATTCCCCTAGCCGCTTTACGGGGTGGACACGGAGGTCTCGGGTGAGTCCCCCGGAATTCTGCCACGTCACACATTTCAAGAAATTATTTGAACAACCAATCGCTTCTGTTACGTCCCGAATCGATAGAAATATACCGACCGATTTGCAACCGTAGTGTTAGTTATATGCATATGAGAGAAAAGAGTCATGAAGTGTTTAACGGAACTAGGGGGGTGTGACTCGCCCGTAACCATAGTGCTTACGACACTCTCTTATTGGAGCTCGCGTATAGGTAAAGGAAGAGACTTACCTGATTGCTGATGAAAGACAGCTATATCTCGCAACAGTCCCTCTGTGGCAGGTGCGTCATACGGTATACGGAATAACTCGAACTATTGCAGATGCAGTTGAAATATTTATTCTTTCAGAAACTTATATGAAGAAAAGGTGAAGAACTCGCGATATTACTCAAGATGTATATAATACACAGATTAACCAATATAAGTTACGGAATATAAATCTGTGTGGAATAGTCCTAATTTGCTTAAGTTCAACCGGTCACGCTTACGTGTCTCGCGAAGATGCTTGCGTAAAAGTAAGAGCGCGAGCTCTGGATCTCGCCCTTATTATACTTCTTGCTTAGTCTTACTCTTTTGTTTTTCATGTGCTCTTCTGTTGTATAATGCATCACAATATGCTTCGTGGTTTTTGTGGTCTCTGAGATCATTTTGGCTTTTGCGACAGTGCTCGACTCACAGCACCTATGGTGGCGGCGGTTGGTTCGACTGAGACGTCAACACTCTTCTCAAATTTCCTATTTCGCGTGCCTTGGTTCATAATGTTGTTAATTTATGACAAGTGGTCTGCGTGTGTATTTGGATTTATGATCGCATACTCAGTGTGAGCTGCTTGCCTATGGTGGACACGTGTCTTAGTCGCTCCGCGTTGCATGTGTTAGTGTTAGTGAGGGTTCCGGTGATTTGCACATTTATTCAGTTGTTACGGAGGCAAGACAGTGTTGAATGAACGAAAGACAGTGTTCCCTTCATTCATACTGAAAAGAGTGTATCAAAGAGTATTACTACTAAGTTTGAGCTCCATCTATCGATTAGTTAACTTTGAATCCTACAAGTAAGGTAGGAATACAGGAATCCAGGGTGCAGATCGCCCTAGTGGAGGAAGATGCTCCAAAACCACCTTCTTATGCGTTTGAAGCAGGTTCATGCTGAACTAGACTATTGTAGCTACAGCCACAATTCATTTTTCAAAGGACAATCCAGAACAACTAAAGAAAAAAAGACAAAGGACACATCCAGGGTAAACCAAAAAGAACGGATCCAGAATCATTATGAATTTCACTTTGTACTTTATGTTGGTTATATATAAATAAACTTTAGATATTATTAAAGTATAAAGTAAACTTCATTAATAATATAAAAAATGTAGAAGTAAACAGTATATAAAAATATGTAAAGATGAACTGATGTGGAAAAATAATGCGACTGTCTATAGTGACTTCTAGCTTCAGACTGACAGGATTCTTTGGGACTCCTTGTGTAGATAGGGAAAGCAATATAATAGTTTTTTTGTCTTAAGGAGAAGTGATCATAAATCGGCTTGCTTTCCTTTACACGCAGGTATAGAGATTATCTAAAGGCGTGCTTACTTCTGTATGTGTGTCGTCGGTATACTCCAACACTTTAAATACTATATTCTGCACATTCAAGATTATAAGATTATGGAAAAAAATTTTGATTTTTTGAATCCAACAAGTCAGAAGGTACCGTTAAGTTGGGAAACGGTCCTGGGAGCTAATAAGTGAGGTTAAAACAATACCCCTTCCTATTAAAGCCTCACCAGAAGCTAACGAAACATTTTTAGTTCTATCCAAATAGAGAAGACCAAAAGTCAGCGTAGAACTAGGTCGAGTAAATGGAACGCGTTACTCGAATAAGTAGTTTTAGGCTACTTTAATAGTTAACCTTACGAAGATAGAAAAAAGACCACTTACCCGTCTTTCCAGACAAGATCTTTCCACTTTTATATATTATTCAACATTTTTGTATATATTGGAGGTTTTAGTTCCCTTTAGAATACGCTAAGTTCTCTTTTTGAGACTTAAAGGAGAGTGGGAAGAGTTTTTTGAAAACAAAAGATACTTAAGAGTAATGCAAATTTTATAAACATTGATTTACTGATTATACTTATTTTTTACGTAGCATCCTGAAAAGTTAATGGATTCTTGTTGATTTTAAACTAAGTTGCGAGGGAAGTTCGAAGTTTCGACTATTTCAACAAGAAGAATAAGAAACTATGTAATGATGAAAATCGCGGATGGCTATCATTTTTATATCGAGAACACTATTCAAGACAATTGAATTAAAAAATGATACCTTACAAAAACCTAACTCTAAGTCTCCTCGGAACAGATAGACGATAATATCTCACTCCTAAAAAGATATTACCGTAGTTACATAAATTAAGCGAAAATGTTTTTATTATGATAACGATTTGTTGAGTACGTTACTGAAAAAACTAGATACGATTATCTAAAAGATAAGCACAGACCGAGGGCTTACCGAATTACTTAATAAGATAAATGTCAACAATGCGTACACACGATTGTCCTAAAGCAACTAGATTTCAAGGTTGCTGAGAAAACACAGACACAGAAGAAATAGTAACCAGTATAAGCTTACTACTATTGACTTTGTCAGGCAAAGAGACAAACGGAACCTGTACATTGATTTTTCTATTCATCCACATGATTATATTTACTAGGTTATTAGAGATTATAAGCGAATGAAAAATCTTCCCTAACTCGGTTTGAGTTTATTGCTTTAATCGATTAGGGTCTTTTTCCGAACACCACACTTCCGATTCTGTAGTCTCGAATGCTACGAAAAATTGGCACCGAGTCCAAATGTTGTATTTTGAATATTGAGTAAGTAATGATAATCGATGGTCGCGCACTTCCGACTCGGTGAGAATAATTACAGTTCGAACTACCGCAACTAAGAGCAGAAACAAATTTATATTACCGCGCATGAAAAAGATATCCCGAAAAGCAATACGTTCACCCCCATAGTATGCATAAGAATATTCAAAGAATCGTTATGCGTGATCTAGTTGCACGCTCATACATGCTTATAAATTATGATTTTAAAAGCCATGGATATATGAGCGCGCAAAGTGTGAATATCATTAATAGTCGAAAAAATCTGTTTATCAATATACACTTCTCGTATATATTTCTACCCTCTTAATGTATATCATTTACGTTACTTAAAATCTCAATATAATTCTCTTTTCTCACCCTCTCAGACTCTCGAACATGTGTTAAAATCGAGTGTTCTCATTTACACACTAATGTACGCCGTAACTCATAAAATTCACTTGATTATTTCGAAGGGAACCTCCCCTTTGATGTATAGATGCTCAAACTCTCATTCCAAATATCATTGCTTACCAGAAAATTATATTCATTCGAAAAAATTCGTTCACGTTTTCAGATCGATACAATTATACAGTTGTTACAGTTCTAGCATAGTTGCTTATACATTTTTAGACTACCTCGAATTAAAAAAAAATTATCTCGATATCTTTGTAATTGTCCAAGATATTCATATTTGTTTCACTCTCTGCAGATTGTAAATGCATGCATCCCCACTTTTTGCTTACATTTTGTTTCGAGAAACAACACACATTGCCACCATCTACATTTTTACTATTAAATATTAATATAATAATACTAGATTATATGCATAATACTAAACATTAACTCTTTCTAAATATTATCCTAAAGTAGAAACTCTTAATATTAATAATTGACTTAACAGAAAATTGTTTAAAAAAAATTTTTTTTCTATTTCTAATTAACTTAGACGAATATTTTTGATGGACAAATGTTTATGATGATTCCACTAATTAACCTACTAACCTTGGGATTACATGTTCTTAGAATTTCAGATCGAAAATGAATTAAACAAGTCAATCTTACCGACCTCAATTTTGAAGCCCTTTTTAAAAAAATAAAATTGTTTTAACGATTTTGTTAATAAATGTACATAAACATACAACTCTCAAGGATCAAAATAAGTACTTAATTGAGACTGGGAAAATTAACGTTTACAAGACGGTCTTTTTTAATAACAAATAGATTTGACAACAAATAAATAAAGATTTATAGTTATAATTTATACTAGCTATTGTAAGCATGGATACCTTTAAAAAATGCTTTGTTTCAATAAACTGCGATAAAAATTGCTATAGTTATTAACTATTGTAATAATGGCCATTATACAACTTTCGTGTCACTTTACTGTTAAACTAATTATTGGAATTTGACATAACATAGCTTACATTATGGGTTTTCAAAATATCTATATTTATAGTTCAAAATTTTTTCGCTACCACTAATAGTTTCTCTGCAAAAGAAAAAAAACATATTTTCGTAACTTTACATCACTGTTTAAACAATTTTCCCAACTTTTTAGCTACTTCATTTACGTTATTTCATATCCTAACATGCTTCCGAACAATTTGGCGCTAAAATTGCAATGGTGGCAGATTGTTCCAAAAATGGCCTGTTATGAAGCTATAGTGACTGGACTATTCATAGTCTACGCATTCCTCCGCTCCTATGTCAGCCTTATCTATGATTTAGAAACGAGAGCGCGTTATTAAAAAATGAATAGCTGCTCATTACAAAACTTTTAAATCACTTAAATAAAGGTTGAAGCCATCATTTTTATTCTTATATTATTGATGTACATTTTTAGGTAATTCCTTGTGGGATAATGAAACGTATTTCAACGAAACACACGATACAGGCCTGATTGGTGGTATAGCAATTTGCATGGTATTTTCTGGATTACTTTTTTGTACCTTTGTTATCGCAGTATGCTACAAACATTATCTTCGCCGAAATTTAATAAGTATGAATTTTGATAACCCAGTATATAAGAAGACAACAGACAATCAGTTTAGAAAAGACAAGAATAATTTTATGGTTTCATCTCACTTCGACGAAGAGGTATGTATCATAAATTTTAAATAAATATTAGATGAAGAAGAGCATTTCCATTTTAATAAAATGAAGACAACATTGAAATAATTTTCAATTTTAAAATTGAAAATTACTAGTATAATAATCCTAAAGTCTATTTAAATTCATTGCCTAGGAAATTATTTAAATCTCTCAGATCTTTTGGATACATTTTGATTCAATGCATATATGACTTTTTATGATTATTCTTTTAATAATTAATTACATTTTTAATTTTGAAAATCACACTCATTCTTCGCCGTTATAAGGTTTAACTAATACATTTTTTACACTGCGATGTCCGAAAACAAGTGTCAATGTCTTCGGATCACCTATCGAAATTTATTTTTTTTTATTTTTTCTTCCCATTGTTTGTTTTTCTCTCCTCCTTACTTTCCCCTAAATACATTCCTTTCTATGCAGTATCGCATACCACTGCTTATTAGTTTCAAAGGCAGGACAATCAGCGTTCTGAACGTAGATTTTAACACTTAGGGAAATAGAATAACGACGCTGCGTCTTTTTTTCCTTTTCACCATCGCTTTTTTCTACATGCTCCACGGAGAATTATTTGACTGTAGCCAGTGTCCAATGCAAATGTTGTGTGTAATCGAAAAGTCATTGCTGCGAGTATCTAATCCGATTTTGGTATACAGTTAATAATAATTAAAGCTTGCGACGAGGGGCTCGTCGCTAGTATGTATGTAGTGCGAGAATCCTCCTTCTCCGCCCTTGGTTATTTAACCCTTTCGAAAAAGCGTATTTTAATGTGTCTATTGAATTTCTGTTGTACGTCGAACGAGAGAGAACGGGCCGAGCCAGAGAGGAATATGTAAGCTTCGAGAAGGTTTGAGAAGTCAGGGAGAAGGGCTTCGGAGAATAGAGCCGTCGAGTAGAAGAAAGAAGCGATAAGAAGGCGTGTGTAGCGGAAAATATAGAATTGTTGTAAGCCTGCTGCGACAGGCAAATTCGGGGAAAATGTATGTAGCGTGGACGGTTAGCGCCAAGCGCCTGTGTGCGAGCAAGGCACGCGCTGCGACCGTCGGGAGGGGGAGCTCGCCGGTATCGGGCATAGAGCGGCGCCGGCGAGCTCGAGCTCGCGACGTCGGCCGATGTATGGACAGCGCTGATTGGTTCAGCAGATTGGTCGGTCAATCGACGTTGTCGCGTGCCGGCATTAGCGTAATGCGTAGTTAGTCGTTGATGAACCCCCGAGGTGTGAGGTTGTGAGTTGTGTACGAACCGTCGTGTTGAGAGGTTATAATTGATGCGGGGGCCGATCAGACGAATCGGGTAAGTCTAACTTACCAGGGCTCGGGACAGGCTGAGCGGACCTGTGCCGGAAGAGAGAGAGAAAGAGCGAGAGAGAAGCGAGATTGTAAGTAATGTCTTTGTTGTATGTAGTGTTTTAGCTTTATGGATGCGAGCGTGAGTGTTGACGCGTGAGTCTAGCGTATAGCGTTGGAGAAGCGATCGAATACGTGGTATTATAAAAGCGCGGTAGAGTTGAGTACATTTAAGGTGTGTAATTGAATAATGGAATAAATGATAGCGATTTGAATATAACTATATATGTATGAATTATTGTGACGTCCTCACCGCGAACCTCCCGATTCGCGGAATCTCACGGATCCCCTTCTGAGATTCGGATCAGTATAATAAAGTAATAGTGCGAGGACCCCGGGAACGGAGGTAAGGAGGCGCTAGGCTTAAACCACCCCTCACCCCCTTGCCACCGAGTGGACCACGTTACAAGCTGTAATCAAAAAACCCTTGGAATCAAGTGCTAAACTAATATCGAGTATGAGTGTCCACTGACTCCTTTTGGTCCCTCCTAACCATTTAAGATCTTAGACTCTGGAAAACTCAAAACAGAAGGACAGGTTCACTTCGCTCGGTTATCCCCTGGCGTAGCCTACTACTAACTTGTTTATTTTGAGAAACAAAAATGAAAATTAAATTCAAATAAATATAAATATAAAACGGGGTTGTGTTATTCGACCTTGTATCCGGCACTTCGGTTGATACTTATTATTAGTATAGTACAACATAAATGCCAGGTAACAGATTCTCGTGTCAGGAATGAAGTTTGTACCGAGGGCATGAAACATAAGAATTAAACATTACGCATGATGCATCAATAAAAACACGCTCTATAACTAAGTCTACTGATACGATTTTTAAAACCACGCACAGTTTATCTATCCCAGCGGATATTTTCTCGCATATAAATAATAGAAGCTTAGTATTGAAAAGGCTTACTGAAATTATGAACAACAGAATCTACATGTTGACGAGCTCTGTCGAAAATTGATCTAGTGGAATATGCAACTTACAAGTAAGTTATTGAAAAGAATAAAAAAAGATTTTTCAGTTTAGAAAAGAACAAACAGCTAGGTCCGCTAGCTTAGAACCACGGAAAACCCATATTAAGTGAGAATTACAATTTTTTAGTTCATTGCCATGGGAAAATCCTATGAAATTCCTAACTAGATTTTTTAGTTACGTTGAGGCCCCTGTTAATTAAGAATACTCCTATAAGTTTTTAGTAGATCGAGCTTTCCGCTTTCCTGCTAGTACGTGGTGGGAAATACTCTAAGAACAGACAGTTAATTTAGGTGATTTTCCGTACATTTTCCACCATAAATTCTGAAATTCGAACATCCAGTGGAAAATTAAGAAAGAACATGAGATTGACATTATATCACATAAACCATGATTTCTAGAAGTGAGTATGTTATTCAGTTATTCAATAATATTCTCCACCTCGGTGGCCATAGATCGGTACAGGTAGCAATCCATTCATTCTCACGCCATTTTTACAAGTATGTCAGATCAGCTGCACCTGATAAAAGCATAAATATAACCGAGCAACTTATCAGCTTCCTTAATTCGCCACAGCAGATCGGTATATTAAATTCTGGTCTTAATTCTCTCTTTCAGGACATGCGAAACTAAACGGATTTCACTAGTCCTAATAGATTTCTATTACCTAAGTGATTTCACTACACCCTACAATATAAAGGGCCTGTTCTACTGATAAAATCGAAATATGAACGGTAGATATCGGACTATATTTGTCTTAACGATTTCATGACAAATCCATAATACAATTATCAGAGCATTCAAAAATTATTGATAAATGTAATCCGATTTTTTTTATCAAATTTAATCGGAATTTGAATTTTTTAGAGATTATAAAATAGTTTTCAAGTTCCTTTTTTGCAAGGTTTAAATAATA
This sequence comes from Apocrypta bakeri, assembly GCA_018906985.1. Taxonomy (NCBI): domain Eukaryota; kingdom Metazoa; phylum Arthropoda; class Insecta; order Hymenoptera; family Pteromalidae; genus Apocrypta; species Apocrypta bakeri. The sequence continues at coordinate 123,755 of JACCIA010000040.1, read as the reverse complement.
TTTTTATAACATATTTTTTATGACGCCGAGGGTCTAAATATTGTCATAGGCCTGGTGCTTGGACTCTCATTATAAGTCATAAAATCTAAGAAAACGTCCGTTGCTTCTCAGTGATTTTTCGTGGGCAAGTTTGTTTCGAAGCATACGAGCAGAATCGAGCGTTTCGATGTGAGCATCGTAATTATCGAAACTCCGAACAGAATATAGCATCGATTCGGTTTTTGAGACTCTGATGGTAGTAAGTGTGCCACCTATATCAGCATAACGTGGCCGAAACCAATTTTTACATCTACAACGAATCGCAGCGCACACATGCATTAAAACTGTAGATGATGCTGCTTATACGTTGCGATCTGTTCTAGCCTTTAGCCGAGTATACAGCCGGCAAAATGCAGCAAAACACGACTGATTTTAATGCGTTTTACGGTAAAAATTGACCGAATTTCATGAATCAAAGAATTATTTGCCCTTCGTCTTGGGACTGCTAATATTTGTAACTATTTTATTGTATCGATATAGTGCGCGTTTGATGTTATTGTCATATCTTAAATATATAAAGAGTAAACAAGTGCAATGTCTATTTAACCTAAAAAAGTGCAACTTATAAGAGAAACTCTAATAAAACTCTAAGCTTTTTTAATAAAGTATTGATCATACGGATGAAGATATTTTACCAATTTTACACCAATTTTATACAAAACAACAGGATGAATATCAATTTGTCAATAAAATATTAAATGAAAGTTCAGAATTTCTTCAGAAGAAGGTATGAATGTCTAGAAATGTTTTTAAGCATAAGATTTCAACTGTGACTATGCTTATTATTAATGTAGTTCGACCATCGGTTGCAAGAAGTAGAAAAAATGTGTCTAAATTTATCTGCATTAAAGTACGCATGAAACATTACGGAAAAAATTTGATAGAAGAGGAATCATAGTCAAGTATCTGGACATTTTCTTCGTAGAATTTCAAAATGTGTTTTTTGTAACAAAAACTTCGATTTGGGTAGAATAATACGTGAGTTAGACTACTTACACATTTACTAGCAAGAAATATGTATTGAAGTATAATCCTAAAAACAAAAAGTTACATATATGCGAGATACGTATACTAAAATGGTTCATTTACAATAAAAAATGCGTGTAGACGAGACAGGCCAAATAGACTACGTATAAATTTATTAACGAACATTTTGTATTAAAATAATAAAATAATATTTAGTGATTGCTATCAAATTCTCTAGCACCATCTGCACCAATATCTCGTACGTTGGCAAAAGATGGCGTTAGGATTGACAGTTTATCGATTATATATAACTTCTATATTACCGACATAGGGATCGGTAAAATCGCATAAATAACTATGACACCCCTTTGAATTATTTATAATGAAACGAAAACACTTTTTGTTTATGGAATTGCTTATGCAGCGCTCATCGTAGACGCACACACATTTTCTCTCTCTCTCTTTTTTTTCTCACACTAGCACGACGGGCTATAACTCAGCACGAAATACAATCTATAATTAATAAACACTAGCATGTATAAATTTATAAATATATTGATATGAATATATTTATGAGCCTATTCGTAAATATATCATAATATAAATCCACTATCGGCATAGTGTACTTTGTATGAATACTAACATAGTGCACGATAATATATGAATGAATCAATGAATATATTCGTGAACATATCAATTTATATTTATATATTTATTAATATAGATAATACAAATTTTTAGATATTCTATTCGTTTAATCGGATAGATTTTCTCCGAGGCGTCGATATGCAATTTATGATGTTGTTAGTCTAGATATCAAAACAGTTTACCTTTGCATAGTGAAGTTTACGTGATATTGGTGAAATCGTTACTCCATTGCACATACTATTTTTCATGAGATCATTTAATTCTTAATGAATTTGTATTTTACTGATGAGCAACAAGCCCATCAGCCGATTTCAACTTGAGGATCACGATGACCAAGTCCACGACTGATTAGTTTCCACACTTTTTGTTCTTTTTTGAAAGAGCTTCAAAGAAATATCCGCCAATGCAAAAAACGATTTTAAGACTAGCCAGTACAACTGAATGTAATTTTGAGTGTATTAAATTAATTTATTCTGCGAGCAAGTGATGGTTGTTGCTATGAAAGACTACGTGTAGAGCGGAAAAAAGCATATATGACCCGAGGATTAACGCATTTATGCAGGATGTCCCAAAAAACATGCAACATATATATGTACTGTCGGAATCAGGGTGAAAAACTGAGTGTAAATTTTGAAGTCTTTCCGATGACTTTCCATGGAGCTATTGAGGAGAGAACATTTCCCCCATACGGCTCTAAGTAGTGATAAGCGATGAGGGGAAGTGAGCGCTGCTGTGGCTGTGCGGCGAGTAGTATGAATAAGCATTGTTACGGCCGAGTTTGAAAAATCGGTGGCAGCTGCTAAAATAGAAGCCCCAACCACGTGATGCGCGACTGTCGATTCAATATTAGCTTACGGAGGTTAGAATTTTTGGCGATTGCTCTACAATACAATGATTTATTGATAACCAAAACTAAAGTTTCCAATTAGCAAATACTAAAGTAAAATATTATCATATCTGTCATTTTTTTTTGTAAACCTCGTATTTCTGCGAAGTAATTTAATAATTAAGTATAGCACATTTACAAATTTCGTATAAGTATATTTTTCAAACATGAAGATTAAAAGTCAACCAATAATAAAAACTACATTTTCCGTCGATTGCCTGATTTCTTTCATAAAAAATATTATTCATTATTCTGGAAATTTATCTGCAAGTTCTCTAGGATTTTGTAAGGCATAATCATTTATGGAAATTTTTCAATGTTATCACGCTTAATTTATAACTCCATAATGATCATTTTCAATGCGTATTATTGTTTCCATGAGGCTATACCTTTAACAAATTTTTTACTTTGTAAACAAATTTACAAAATCTTGCCTAGCATTTTGTCTAGGAATTTCTTAAAAATTCTTTTAAATTCATAGGATAGTTTATTATACGGTAATAAAAAAATCCGGTTACAGAATTTTTATTTTTTTATATCTTTCTGCAAAGCAACTAAAATTCTATTTAATCGTATATCCAGTCTAACGGTTCATTTTTGGTTTGAATTTTATGAATTTTATAGGCGTAAACACTATAACATGACAATAAATATTTATTAAATATTTATTTTAATGATACTAATAAAAATTATAAATTTAATACTAATGGCTTTTACAGGTTCAATCGCAGCAACGGGTACATCGAACATCTTGCTAATTTTATTAGCTTTAGTCAGAATTGACACTACCAAAATATAACTTCTTTTTTTATTAGAAACTGTCTTCTCACTATTGAATATACTATAGTTGACTGGAAAATGTGTAATATACAGATAGCATTTTAAAAACTATCTGTGCTTTTAAAAGTCTTATTATCAACAAATAGGAGAAGCGGATAATAAGACTTCATGACCATATCCATAGCAAAAAGTAAATATCAAGATATCTACGATTTTATAAAAATGAGAGTTCCAGATGATTAGAAAAAATTTTTGGAGCCAAAGAGAATCAGAGAATCTTTTACGGGACTATGAAAATTCTTGTATGATATTCAATGTGGTCTTTTATGACCAATTATCAATATCAATTTAATAATAAATTAATCATTTTAAATACTTACATTACAGTTCTTATATATCGACTATTAAAAATAGATCGCAACGAGTGTCGCGGACGATCGAAATATATGAATGTGGCGCACTGGAAGTGTGCACGCCTCGCACTCCCGCCGGAGTTCGAATTCGCCAGTCGATTCCCAAAACTATAACTCAATGAAGGAACAGCGGATAGTTGATTCACTTAGCCATTCACATACAAACATCTATTATTATAATTGAAATTAGATAGACAATAATACCAAAAAAATCAAATAACTCTTGCCGACTTCAAATTATCCAACCTATTTATCATGATTACTCGTATTTTATCGAAGTTTACTTTTATGCGGCACATCCCCGTTGACATCGCAGATAATTCGCTTTTGTCACCTTTAGACTTCAACCCGAGGCGTCGGGATTTCATCTGTTTCGTTACCTGTTACAGTATACTTTTTCCCTTCACGTTGGATTTCTGGTCCACCATATGTTTTTTCGAATTTTTCTTTCTGCTCGCTTGTTAGTAATTAGACGTCCTTACCAAGCTTGACTGTAATCTTGAATGGTGCAGCATTTTTTGGAGCTAGCTTTATATTATTTCCTTGGGAAGCAAGCGATAATATACATTTATGCTTCCAAACTCAGTCGTGTGTTAAAAATTCGGCTCGTGGTCCTCTCCAATTGTAATAGTTAGGTTACCGTTGCTGAGCGTGTTCTACAGTTCCCACGGCTATCACGTATAGGCCTATCAATTTCTCCATGCGTTATTGTCAAGTTTTCAAAGCTTGCATCTAAGCTTGCATCCGAATAATAGCAATAAAGTTGAATGACTTTTGTCAATCTGAAGTTATCAAATATGATCAGTTTCAGGTAATTCTCACTTTGATCCTAAATAAGTAAAGGTGAATGATACTATCAAAGAAGCTGATGGTTATTAAATTAAGCAAGGTGTTCGCCTGTGTTCAGCACCGTGTGCCTGTACTGTACACGTACTGCGCATTAAGGTTCACTTAAATAAATAATGACTAAGGTGATCTTGGATATTTGGAATTGCTGGCAAACATTTCAACCTAGACGTAAAAACGATGCATATAAAAAAATATAAAACTTTTTTATATCATTTTTTTTATATAAATATAAAGGCTATAGCGGAATAAGCATATAAAAACTGCCCTAAACTGAATCTTAATTTGAACCTAGCTATTCAAAAGGACGCATTTAAAGACCTCTTGAGCCAAATTTTCAGATCTCTAGGTTTAAATCTAATGTCTTTAGACTTAAAAACGTGTTTTTTGAAAAACATTTTTTTTGTTACACGGTTTGCTCCAAAAAATTTGAAAAAATTCATGAAAATGTATTTCTTTGTGAGGAACTACCCTGTTTTTTCAGTTTTTAGAGACCAAAATTGGACCCAGGAAAAATATTTTAATTTTTCAATCATTTTTTAGGTTATGTAGATTATGTTTGGCTAAGATTCAAATAACTCTATTTTATGTGTTTTTTCCCGGTCTTTCGAATGCTGCTTTCAGATATATCATTTTCAGACCGGAACGTTCTCAAAATCGAATAAATCATTTATTTTGCCTTCATTATTCATTAGACCAGCAAAAGTTTTGTCTTAATTATTTTCAAATACAGACATTTCTGCAGTTATAGACGAAAATAGTGATGAAGATTGAAAGTATTGTAAGTATCGTAACATATTATTTCTGCGTTGCCCCAATTCCCCCCCCCCCTCCATCGTAAATTGCGAGACTATACCGAATCTCTTATAAATACCAAATTACTCTTCGCAGTCCATCTAAGGATGGAGAAACTGAGCTGCCGAGAATCGAGAAGTATTGAAGTCCAAAGAACAAGCTTACAGGTGCATCATATCGTGCTCCGAAAAGAAGAGGTGTATATGAAAATTCAATAATTCATGTATTTTTTATAATATTTAACGTATTAATTAATAAATTTCTGGTATTGAAATTATATGTAATTAAAGATAATTTGTTTTTTGTTCTATTATTCGGAGTACTATGATTTTCAAATCTGTTAAATGTAATGTAGTACTGGTTAAAAGCATGATGTTCAAGCTTTTTAAAAATCTGAAACAAAACAAAATATAAATTTACATAATTTCGTAAGAATTATTTCTAGAACGTATATATTCTTTAATAAAATCATATAGTAAGCATTACATTTTTTTTGTTTAATCATTGTCTTTACTCATCTGTCTACAGTTATTAGTTCCACAATTAACATGGCTGCAAATCTTAAAATTATTCGGTAAGAGCTTGCTTTCTAAAAGTTAACACTGTCCTGTTCTTATTAATAGTTGGTTCTTTGCTATTACCGTGCTGCAAACGATGGTCTAAATGCACCATATGATTTAAGTTTAAATGTATACTCCAAGATATTTTAAGGTTGACTTCTTTGTTATTATGTTTTCATTAACCTTCATCGATGAAAGGGTTGAAATATCCGGGATAAGATTCGTACCCGCGTTAACAAGGGCGATATCATGTTATAGTAAATTCGTCTTGTCTACATACTGATGAGAAGGATACTTCTAAGGTAAGGAGAATACTTAAATTGAACTTCAAAAGACTGATCAGTGACCTCATAAAACTATCATAAATAATTAATAAGGTATGTAATCTTTTCTATTATTTTTTATAAAAAAGATATGATATATTTATTATTTATATCCTATCCAAAAATTAATATCAAGACTTGGATGATTTCAATGAATACTCAGTGTATTTGGAGAAGTTTAAGTCATAACGTATAAAATACACAAACATTTTCATATAAATACCCGGTTAATACCTAAATAATTTTATTCCTAGCTAAATAGTTGCGCATTATTCCGAACTTATAATCATCATGGACTCTTTTGTATTCATAGAAGGCATCTTCATGAACTTTTTCATGGTTAGATTCATAATCGAAAAGGCTATAGCGGGATAAGCATGTAAAAACTGCCCTAACCTGAATCTTAATTTGAACCTAGCTATTCCAAAGGACGCATTTAAAGACCTCTTGAGCCAAATTTTTAGACCTCTAGGTTTAAATCTAACGTCCCTAGACTTAAAACCGAGTCTTTTTGAACAACATTTTTTCTGTTTGACGGTTGACTCCAAAAAATCTGAAAAAATTCATGAAAATGTACTTCCTAGTGAGGAACTACCCTGATTTTTTTTCAGTTTTTAGAGACCAAAATTGGACCCACGTGCAAAGCAGTTATCAACGTCAGCTAACGAGTTCTCAGTCGAGCTCAGAAGTATTTGACTCGCAAAGTAGAGGAAGCGTCTTTGAGGTAACATGTAAACCACCCGTTGAAGAAAAAATATCTTCGGTGGAGTTAATTATCTCTTAGAAGAACTTTTTGCTCTCATTCCTGCTGTTGTCTCTGTAGAAAAAAAATAACATAACGACAGTGCCTTTAAATGCAAAACTGCAATGTTTTAATGAGTTGAAAATGTTTATCCCAAGTGGCAATAGAGTTAGTTCAGAGACGGCTTAAGTCTTATACAGATTTACCGTAATACAAGTTTTTTAACTGCACAAGAAATATGTTTATTTTTAAACAAAATATAAGATTCAGCTTCACAAACCTAATTACATAAAATTGAATCATCAGAACTTGACGAAAAACAAATAAAATCTTTTACTAGTCTTTCTATTGACGAAGTGCAAAAGCTAGGCAAATTATTAGTTTCCATCCGAACGTCAGATAATAGAATTGTTACGCAAGCTCTTGTTGTATGTTTGTTTAAATTACATAGTGCTGCATCAAACAATTTCATTTGGTCTATTTTCGGAATAAAAACCGAAAGAAAAATATCAGATTTTTGCGAATCAGTAATTAATTTATTTGAAAAGGAAATCTTGCTGCATTACTTTGGAGTAAAAAGTATCGCGAGAGAAGATCTAGTTTATAATCACACTTCCATTAATGCGAAAAAACTTTTTCATTTAACGGACGAACTTGTTTTGGTTTTTGACGGGACTTATTTACGCCATCAAAAAAGTAAAAATAATGAATATCAAAGAAAGTTATATTCAGGCCATAAGAAATATCCTTTGGTTAAGCCATTTACTATTTGCACCACAGACGGGCTTGTTGTAGATGTTCCAGGTCCCTTTCTAGCCACCGAAAACGATGCAACCATCATGAAGAAGGTTATGGAAGAATCACACGGTATCAGAACAATCATGAGGAAAGGTGATATATGTGTTGTGGATAGAGGCTTTCGGGACGTCGTACCTTACCTAGAAAGTCTTGGTTTTAAGATGTTGATGTCCGCTTTAAAAGAAAATAGTCCAACTTCTAACAACTGAATCCAATGAATCCCGTTACGTTACAAAATTGAGATGGGTAGTACAGGCAGTTCACAATATTTTGGGGAAAAAATTTAAGCTTCTTCATTAACAGTTGGATTACAAACTTTTACCAAAAGCTGGTGCATACTGCTGAATCGCATGTTTCTTCAACAACCGGTTTGGAAAGCGTTTGAATAGCGATAAAGATGATGATGGATTGCAAGATATTCTCATTGAAAGAATGTTAAATTTTAATCAAAATGAAAATACTTTAGTATTAGAAGCTGAGAAAGCCAGATGGTCTGGACGTACCACTACAACGACCAAGCTAACATAACAAGATATTCTTGACTTTCCGGAAATGACTGACAGGGATCTAAAGATATTTTTTCGGGCACCTATCAATTAGATCAAACGATTTGTTATCTGGCCGAGTTAATAAATGATGATGAAAATATTGATTTGGAGTATATTAAGATAAAACCAAATATTATAAAAGTATTAGTAAGATCTAGACATATAAATCGTAAGACCTACGAATGTTACGTTGAGTATAATCCTAACTCAATCGGATACAATGGTATACTACGACATGGATGTGAATGTGTCAATGGATTACGAACTGTAGGCTCCTATTTTCATAATGCAGCAGTCATATATTATCTCAGTAATGCTAGATATAAATCAAAATTCATTAGACAAAGTTATAGACAAAGATAGTGATGAAGATTAGTCTTAGAATACTTTTGAATGCCTTGACGCCTTTAGAATATCCGTATTTGCAGGTCATGTGCCGAAAACAAGCAAAAAATAGGCAAAATAAATGGTTTATTCGATTTTTGAGCATGTTACGGTCTGAAAATGATATATCTGAAAGCAGCAATCAAAAGAGGGGAAAAGAACACAAAAAATAGAGTTATTTGAATCTTAGCCTAATATAATCTACATAACCTAAAAAATGATTTAAAAATTAAAATACCTCCCTGGGTCCAATTTTGGTCTCTAAAAACTGAAAAAAATCAGGGTAGTTCCTCAATAGGAAATACATTTTCATGAATTTTTTCAGATTTTTTGGAGCAAATGGTCAAACAGAAAAAATGTTTTTTAAAAAGGCACGTTTTTAAGTCTAGGCACGTTAGATTTAAACCTAGAGGTCTGAAAATTTGGCTCAGGACGTCTTTAAATGCGACCTTTGGAATAGCTAGGTTCAAATTAAGATTCAGGTTAGGGCAGTTTTTACATGCTTACCCCGCAATAACCTTTATACATACGTTATTTTTGGAATTTGGAGTTTTCCTCCATGGCGTCGAAATCTTACTCTTCTTTTATAGAATACAAAAATATTTTCAAGAATACCAAATATAATCCCAAGAATTCCATATACAGTCAATAATACACCATATATTTCCATTTATAATCAATAATACACCATTGGAACAAGTGACCTTTAAAATAGTGTTATATTTATTAGTTAATATTCCACTCTGAAATTTTTTTCAGATAGTTTCTATTCTGGATAACCCGCGAAATACGGACTTTAAAAAAGTATTTTGATATTTGACATATAAGTATTATATTGGATTTGAATAACTCATGAGAAAAACACTTTTAACAAGTATAATTTTAATTATTACTTACAATCGCTTTTTTCTTAAGTAGTGTGGACATGATGGTACTTGTTGTCTATGTATTCTGTTTTGCATCTAAAAATATTTCAAATATCATTTATTGGATTTACAGTAATTGACTTTTTTGTATTGTAAATTTTACGTGTTTTTTTACTTATAAATCATGTTTTCTTTTTTGTTATTATTTGCAAATATAGAGCAAACATAAGGGCTATGAATCGTTCAGGGTGTGACAACGAATGAGATTTAGCCTCCATCCTCTGCGACATAGCAATGCGCAATGGACATAAAGTACTTATCACTATCACTGCATGCATACATATCCAAATTATAACAATATATCGTTGCCTTCCAGCTTTGTTTTACGAGCATTGCCGAAAAATTTCTATAACAAGACATCAATACGAAGTAGCATACCAACTTACTGCTATTCTTTGCTGAGTAGGTTCTGAACCAAGAAGTTGAGTGAATTTACGCGAATACTAAGCTAAAATATAGAAACAGGATCAAACATAAATAAAACTCAAGCCCATCAAATCACAATTCATAAATTCGAATATTTTCTGCAATGCTTTCTTGTGCATAGAACTTCAGATGACAGATTTATATATTTATAAATATATGTAATATAAAATTTATGTCGAGATTGTGCTCGTCATCGACCCCATGCCTACATTGCCCGTCTGTAATAAAACCGAAATGTGACAGGAGACCGTCAGAGCACCGGGAGTCCTACCCTAGATAAGAGAGAGACAAAGAAAGGTACCACGTGACCGCACTGCGGCATTAGTTCCGAATTTTCAGTGACACGAGGCCCACCTTCGTCAAAACTTACTTTTTTCTTGTGCCATCTATGATAGCAATGAGCTAGCTGTTGCGTCTTTTCCGTAGAGCGATACCCGGGCAGCGAAATTATCTTTGAGTAACTTCCTCTTGTCTCTTAGCCAGTACGTAGGTCTCCCGGGACTCCGGTATCTCCTCTGCGCTTGTCGCTTTTGCAATTGCAAACCAGTATCACTTAATACACTAGCCTTTATCTTATTTAATGCGAGTGTTGCTCATTTCTGTGCTCTTCTTTGCTCCATGTTCCTCCGCTCCGTACGAACGCAGCCGCTCACATATGCAGACTCAGGAGGCAGGTACTCCGGATAACGTGAGTAAATTTTCCCCGTTACAAATAATACAATTTACATTTTTAATTAGCTGGTTTTCGATATCCATTTCTGAGCTGGCTGGTTATTGAAACCTGTTTTTGAATTGGCGGGTTCTTTCTCCAAGGCACGCTAACGAAGAAGATGAGGCGAAAGCGCGGATCTCGGTATGATTATAGTGAACAGCTGCACTTGGGCTCATGCACTATGTAGTCCAGTCACCATAACTTCAAAACAGGTCATTTTGAGAACAATATGCCATCACTGAAATTTTTGTGCGAAATTGTTCGGAAGTATGTAAAGATATAAAATAACATAGATGAAACAGCTAAGAGTTGAGAAAATTGTTTAAACAATGATATAAAGTTATAAAAATATGATTTTTTTACTTTTGCGGAGAATCTATTAGTGGTAGCGAAAGAAAGTTTAGACAAAAAATATAGATATTTTGAAAACCTATGTAGTGAGCTATGTCATGTCAAATTCCAATAATTAGTTTAACAGTAACGTGAGATGAAAGTTGGATATTGGCTATTATTACAATAGTCTATAACTATTGCAGTTATTATCAAAGATCATTGAAACAACGTATTTTTGAAAGGTATCCATGCCTTTTTCTCGTTATAGGGAATTCGGGGAAGTCCGCGGCCGGTGCCAACTCGCACGAAGGGTCCTCCACGAATAAGCCGAATTACATCTATTGGCTTGTCTATTTTAACCTGTGACGCGGTGGATTTTCGGGGGGACCCTCTCGGGACCTCCGTGTCCACCCCGTAAAGCGGCTAGGGGAACACGCGGCGTAATTTGTAGAAGGATGGGCGCCACGCCGCGACCCGTTGACTCGGCTAGCTCGCGCGAGCTCTTTTCCCAAAGTTGTGGGGTTCCGGCCGGCGCAGCAATAAATAAAATCACTACACACACTAAGTCCACTATATGAAAGTTTCCTTTATTGTTTACCTTAGGCACTAATACAATAATCGCGCGTTATTACTCGTCGGAGATATCCCACCGGAATTACACTACCGATATCACATGCGCTTCTCGCAAGTCCCGGGGCGATTATTATAACGGCTGGCACTTCACGGCTGACACTTACTTCTCTTTTTGGCTGTTTAATCCCACACAATTTTACTCCGTACTCTAACTAACTTCTATTATTCACGCTAGAGCAAAAGCGTGTCAGTACCACAATCTCGCCTCTCTGCGTGGATATAGTCTGACTGGGGAGAGGTAGTAGCGTAGCGCGAGCTAACCTGCGTCAAACGCGTCGGAATCCGGGAACGCATACGAATAGACATCGCGAACCACTGCTCGGTACTCAACTTCATCACGTTACTGATATATGATTTCGCGCATTTATTCCCCCGGACCCATTCCTGACGACCTCGGTACGTTACCGTCCATGTACCTCCTCCACCCCTACTTGAGGTACCGACGTTAAGCTGGTATAAATTTTAACTATAAATCTTTATTTATTTGTTCTCAAATCTATTTGTTATTAAAAAAGACCGTCTTGTAGACATTAATTTTCCCAGTATCAGTTAAGTACTCATTTTACTCCTTGAGAGTTGTATGTTTATTTACATTTATTAACAAAATCGTTTAAACAATTTTATTTGTTTAGAAAAGGCTTAAAAATTATGGTCGGTAATATTGACTTGTTTAATTCATTTTCGATCTGAAATTCTGAGAACATGCAATCCCAAGGTTAGTAGGTTAATTAGTGGAATCATCATGAACATTTGTCCATCAAAAATATTCGTCTAAGTTAATTAGAAATAGAAAAAAAAAATTTTTTAAACAATTTGCTGTTAAGTCAATTATTGATATAATGTTCTTTATCTCGGGAGCTGGATATATTGAAATAACAGAACGGAAGTGGTTTCTTGTAAATAAGAGTTGTTTTTTATTTTTATTTTGTATTAGAACTAATCTTGCTATTTACAATATATACACAACATTTACAAGTTACCTGTAAATAAGAGAAACGACAATTAAAGTCGATTATTCGTTTCTCTTTCACACCTTCACTTTTTATCTACTATATTATTTTCTTAACAGTTTTTATTTTTCACGTGTTCTTTCACGCGTGTCTTCTCTCACGTCGAGACGTCTCCTCGGTGTCGTAGATGCGAGCGCAGCATACTTGGCGCGCTACATTTAAAGAGAGTACATTCTCTTTACATCTCCCCTCCTCGAGGCGATAATTGTGCCAGTTATCAGTCAATCTTACCTCGTATCATTGGGATTAATTTTGTCACATCGAAAAGACTTGTATCTTGATTTCTTTTTTCAGTTTTTTTATTATAGATTGAATTTGAAAATTTTTTTCTATTGTGAATGGTCCGATTCTTAGTTCTTTCATTTTTTTCTATTCAGTTTGTTTTCAACGAATACTCTATCTCTAATGTTGAATTCGTGTTGTTTTCTGTTTCTGTCAAATATGTTTTTATTATGCTTGTGTGATTTCAGTGTTCGTTCTAATGCTAACTTTTCTTATTCTTTTCTATTTCTTTTCTAACTAATCCTTATCTTTTATCCAGTCTTCTCCGTTTTTCTTTCTTTTTAATTCTTCTGGTATGTTACTGGTGTCTGTGCCATGTAATAGATATTCTGGTGTAAATCCTGTGGTTGTGTGTTCCAGTTTGTTATACTTGTTCACACATTCTCTTGCTATCGAAGTCCATGCTCTTTTCTTTTCCTCTTCGTTTATTTTACATCTTATTTTGTTTGTTAGTGTTTGGTTTAGTCTCTCATTCAGACCGTTAGAGAATGATGCGTTTATTGCGGTAAAAACTAGTTGCACTTTTTTTTTCTTAAATAATCTTTGAATTTACTCGAATTTTGTTCCAGGGTATTGATCCGTTAGAATTGTTTCGATCTTTTTTATTTCTAGCACCGTTTGGACTAATTTTATAAATTACTGGTATCTTGAGTTTTTGATGTTAAAATACACGCATATCTTGTAAAATGGTCGACGTGTAAATGTAGATATTTTTTTGTCGATCTGGTGCCTCCAAATCCTCCAATTGTATCTAAAGACATAATTTCGAAAGCTTTAGTGGCTGGTCCTAATTGTGACATTGAGCCGAATTTATGTTATCCTCTTGATTTATTTTTTATACAAATATTACATTTTTTACTTTTTTTTTATATTTTCTCCTAAATTTTTGGTAGTATAATATGGGCCTATTTTCATTCTTGTTTGTGTTATTCCTATGTGACACCATTCCTTGTGTATTTTCTTGATAAATTTGACACTGAATTTTTCAGATAAAATGATTTTTTCTCTTTTTTTTTCTTTTTTATAATATATTCCACTCTTTTATTAATTTTTCTTTTTTGTTTTGTAATATTGTGTTATTTCTCTGATCTAATTTTATTTCATCTATCTCAATAAGGTTCACCGTTTTCAATAAGTCATCTTCCTCTTCTCTATTTGGTTCTAGCACAGGGTTCCTGCTTAAGCAATCCGCTTCCGTATTATCTCTCCCTGGGATGTATATAATCTTAAAATCGTATTGAGGTAGGTAGTGGGTTAGCTCGCCTAATTCTTCGTCTGTTCGTGCTTTTATTTTTAGGTTTTCTAGGGGGTATATCTCAAAGTATCTCCCTATCAACTAGTGTTGCCAGTATTTTATCGCTTCTTTCATAGCTAGGCACTCTAGGTATGTTGCTTTCTTCCTTTTTTGTGTTTCATTTAGTTTCTTGGAGAAGTAGGCTACCGATTTGTCCTTATTGTCTTTTTGCGTTTGTTTCAATATCGCGCCTATACCTGTTTATTTTCTTTCTAATAAATTCTGGCAGACCAAATGCAATTCTATCTATTCTTGTATCCGCATCCATGTCTTTAATAATTTCTAGTAAAAGTCGTTCTTTCTTTATCGCATATTGTATTAGCGAGCCTTCTTTGTACATAAAATAGTGAGCATATGTATATTACTCCATCCTTTACTTGAAAAAGTTTTCATTAGTACTTGTTTCTATCCTTGCCATCGTTTTTATGGTCTCCTTTTATTACTGTGGAAGCGTACCAGTCCTGGCAGGACCCGTCCAGGACTAATCTTAACAATTCGATTTTGGTTTCATCTTTTTCTAATTTAAATCTTGCGCACTCTTACTCAAACGTGTCTCTAAGTCGTGTATCTAATACAAATTTATCTACAATATGTTTTAAGTTTTTTCCTCTTCTTTCTTTTCTGATTTTTCAATTAATTTTTCCAACAGATTTGCTAAATCTGAGCGTTCTTTGGTATTTTCCTGAGATATTTGTTTTAGATATTTTCCTCTAAATTGGATATTTTCTTCGTCATCTAAATATGTGTTGTGTAAGTTTAATGCTAACGTTATCCATATTTTTATTGTGTCATGCCTTTTCCCTAATGAATCTTTTACCTTTTTGAAGATATCCGTATTTTTCAATTCCTCGTGATAATCTGCCTGGATGTATTCATTTGGTATAGCATATCTTTCTCCTTACTCCATGCCAAATTGAGGTTATGTGTATCACTGTAGTCTTAGTATCTTTCACGAATGCTGCCGCTTTGAATTTAAAGTTTAATTTAATTTTCTTTTTTTTTGTGATGTAAATTGTCGTTTTATAATGTTCTTTACCTCGGGAGCTGGATATATTGAAATAACCGAACGGAATTGGTTTCTCTGTAAATAAGAGTTGTTTTTTATTTTTATTTTGTATTACAACTAATCTTGCTATTTACAATATATACACAACATTTACAAGTTACCTGTAATTAAGAGAAACGACAATTAAAGTCGATAGTGGATAGGCTATAGGCATTCTGGCTCACTCGAGGTGAGCCAGTATCCCCCCTATGCTTTAACATGGGAAATACTAGCTCACGCCCACTGCAGCAGTGAGCTAGTATCCCCTGTATGCGTTAACATAAGAGAATATTAGCTCACGCCCACTGCAGCAGTGATCTAGTATCCCCTGTATGGTTTAACGTGTGAGCTAGTATCCCATGTATGCGTTAACATAGGAGAATATTAGCTCACGCCCACTGCAGCAGTAAGCTAGTATCCCCTGTATGCTTTAATATGGGGCCAGCTTAGGTCAGTTTTTTCGAGCATGCGCTCGTATCCCTTTTACCCGCCGCTCTCCGAAGCCCCCCGCTGGCAAACTTACGATACATGAGCATCTCCAGTTTGAAAAAAAAGTTTCGGAATCTCGCTTTCTCTGTGACTCCTGTTTTAAAATCTTTTTCCAGAATCTCGCATTCCAGCTTTTCTAAGTAAGCGAGCATATATGAATCAGTATGCCTTTAACATTATCTACTTTCCTTTTATTTAAATTATTTAATGATTTACGTAATATAAAAATAATGAAAACATTTTTTTTCTTTTTTGTTCATGTTTTATTTATTTATTATTATTTTATTATGTATTACAATAATTATTAGTCAAGTTTTACACGTCCATAGTAACTTTTTTTGAAAATTGACAAACATATCATAGAGAATAGAGTACTGTTTGTTTGTTATGACGAGATTAAAATTATTGTATGTATAATACTGCAAGTTTAAGAAAAGTTTCATTTTGTGTTTATAGTATTAATTACAAATTTTTAGCCTTAAATATTAATACATTTCTTATATATATTGTATTAACACGCAAAGTAAATTTTATAACAAAGTATAGTACTTTTTGTAAAGTGTTTATCAAATAATTATAATAATTTTTTTTTTAGAATTTCATGAAAAATATGAAAAAAAATATATATTAGGATCCATTTTGTAATTCTTTCTTGGGCTTTGTATGTAAACAATATTACGCTTTTTAATGAGAAATAAAATTGTTTAATAAATTAAGTATATATTAAAAATTGATTAGTATAGTTTAAAGAATTCAGTAAAATTAAAAATTTTTTTTTTTATTTTTCATACAAAAATTAGTACATTTAATTTATAACATCTATTCCCTTTTGCTTTATGTAATGTAATAAAAATCTTCTGATGTGAGCATTGTGTTCTTAACAGCGCACATAGGCGTTCTATGCATACATAGAATGTGGTTTATGCAATAGTATTGCTTACAACATTCTATATCATTAAGTAAGGGACATCCATAGTCTTCAATATTTTTTATTAATCTGAAAATAAAAAAAATTGTATGTAATCTGAAAAATATTTTGATACTTTTGATACTTTATTAATACTTTATTGATACGTTATCGTTACTTTTGATACTTTTGATAGTTTATCGATACTCTTTGATACTTTATCGATACTCTTTGATACTTTATCGATACTCTTTGATACTTTATCAATACTTTTTGATACTTTATCGATACTATTTATATTCTTTTTTGATACTTTTTGATTCTTTCTGTTTCTTTCCCATTTACTTTGTATAGTATGAACAGAGTATCAAAAAAAGTATCAAAGAGTATCGATAAAGTATCAAAAAGTAACGATAAAGAATGAAAAATAAAAACAAACTTACATATTGGGTAAAATATTTGACAACCACTGCACTTTCTGTTCACCTTTCACATATATTTTTCTTACTCCTTGTGTTAATAAATGAAAAATATGATGAATTCTATCAAATAGAATATCGCCTGTATCCCATTCTGTCCATTGAGTCATACATTTTTCCTCTTCAGTCAATTCTTCCCAAGCAAAAGGGGGCTTGAAGAGATAAGCGGTCGGTAAAGCAGTTTTACGTATGTTTAGAAAACTAACTTCTTTGAAAATAAATCTATCTTTAGCTATTCGTTGAAATCCTTGAATATTACAAATGTAAACATTCTCTTCTTCAAATTGAAATATAGCATTTTTAAATAATAAGTTGTAGTCGCGAGTTCTAGCCATGATTCACTTTGAGATGATTTTTTTTATACTTGATGTTCACTTATGATTGGTTTAAAAAAAAACACAATCTCCTTCCTCTTTTCTATTGGTTTAAAAAAAAGAGAAAATCTCCTCTCCTCCGGTTAAGCTCGAAATTTTCTGAAAAAATCTCCTTCTCCTTCGGTTAAGGCTGAAAACTCCCAGCTTTCAAAAATCGTATAAGAACTGGTGTCGTTATTAATTTAAAACATGTTGACATATTGAGTTTCTTGAAAGATGCTCAAAAACTATTCATAGAAAAGATTCAAGCTAGTCTAAAAGAGTTTAGTGCAATAACAGCCAACTCTGATTTTATCGCAGAATTTTCCATGTTTAACAATGAGGAAGAAAAAACTGATATTAAGTATTTCACAAGTGAAAGTGCTACAATTTATATGTCAACCGATTTAGGGGAATGGTTCAATGATAACATTCAAGAGACTATTCGTACTCAACTAGAAGAATTTCAAGATAAAGATTCGGGTTGGACATTGAAGAGTATTATAAGTTTGTGTATAAATATAAAAAAATATTCACCAATCAAAGGAAATTCTTATATACCTCTTCCAAGGTTTATAGAAAGCAAAAAAGCGTGTGTTAATGTTCAAAACAATGACAACCAGTGCTTCAAGTATGCAATACTCTCTGCATTATATCCATGTGAAAAGAATAGCAATCGAGTAAGTCAATATCGTCAACATGAGGGCAAGTTAAACTTTAGTGACATTGAATTTCCAGTAAAACTAAAAGATATTTCAAAATTTGAAAAACTGAATAATATTTCAGTAAATGTTTACATGCTAAGATTGTTTAGGCAAAGTATGAGGTGTCACCTTGTCATATTTCAGCAGAAAAGAAGGAAAAACATGTAAATCTTCTTATAGTTCAAGATTTTTACATAGATGAACATGAAGAAAATAATCATGATGATGACGATTGTTTACCAAAATATCATTATGTTAGGATTAAATGTTTATCAAGATTGCTCCATTCCCAAATATCAAAATCAAATAAGAAATCTTATCATTGTGAAAGGTGTTTACAAATTTTTTATAACAAAGAAAAGTTAAAAGTTCATGAAAATGATTGCAAAATCATTAATAGTTGTCGAATTAATCTACCCGACATAAAAAATAACATTCTCAAATTTGAAGATTATAAAAAGAGTGAAAAAGTTCCGTTTGTAATTTATGATTTTGAATGTTTATTAAAACCTACAGGACAATGAAAATGCTTTTCAACGTCATGAAGCTTTCAGTATTGGGTACTATACAAAGTGTAGCTTCGATAATAATTTGTGCAACTACACGTTATACAGACAAAAAACTGACAATGATAAATCACCAGCCGAATGGTTTGTTCAAGAATTGAAATCAATTAGTGAAAAAATTGATCTACTTTACAAAAATCCGAAACCTATGAGGCTGACTGATGTTGAAGAAATGAAATTTCGAAGATCAACCGTTTGTCATATTTGTCGAAAACCAATACAAGGTAAAGAACTTGCAGTACGAGACCATTGTCATCTGACAGGACGGTATGTTTTTTTTCTTTTTAATAGTTAAATATACATTACATATAACAAAACTAAAAAAAAAGATATTTTTCTCTTTAGTTTCAGAGGTGCAGCTCATAATTCATGCAATTTAAATTACAAAGATTCTAGATTCATTCCAGTAATTTTTCATAATCTCAATTGTGATACTCATTTCATTTTGAAAGAGATTGCTACATCATCATTACTACCAGGACGAGTTAGTGTGATACCAAATAATAAGGAGAAATATATTTCTTTCACAAAGAATATAGATGATTGTGATATAAGTTTTAAATTCATAGATTCATGGCGATTTCTACCATCCTCATTGGAAAAATTGGCATCCTATTTAGAAAATGTGCCAATAGCTATAAGAGAATTTAAATTAGATGGTGTTGAAGATGAAAAAATAGATCTGCTCAGAAGAAAAGGAATATTTCCTTACGATTTTGTAGATGATTTGGATAAGCTAAAATCTACCAGAAAAAAATGAATTTTATAATAAACTAACTGACTCACACATTAGTAACGAAGATTATAATCATGCAGTTCAAGTATGGGAGAAGTTTAATGTAAAAACATTAGGTGAATATTCGGATTTGTATTTGAAAACAGACGTTCTACTATTGGCTGATATTTTTGAAAGTTTTCGAGAAACTTCTTTGAAAGCATATGGCTTATGTCCAGCTCATTTTTACACTACTTCAGGATTAACATTTTCAGCAGCTCTAAAAATGACCAAGGTAGAATTGGAACTTCTTACAGACATCGATATGCTTATGTTTATTGAATCGGGCATACGTGGAGGAATCAGTCAATGTTGCAATCGCTATACCTAAGCAAACTATCCATACATGGGCTTATCACATTATGAAAATCAGAAAATAAAGACTCTCTTATATTATGATATTAACAATCTTTATGGATGGGCAATGGTTCAACATTTACCGATTGGAAAATTCAAGTGGATTGAGTATGAGTCAAATCCTGATTTCTACAATGCACCATCTGATTTTGATATTGGCTACTTTGCTGAAGTAGACTTGGAGTATCCTGAAGAAATACATGACGAATATCGTGATTTACCATTCTGTGCACAACATCTTGTACCACCTGGCGCAAAACAGAAGAAACTTCTCACCACTTTAGAAGATAAAAAGAGATATGTGATTCATTACAGAGCACTTAAACAAGCAATAGATAATCATCTTCGATTAAAAATAGTTCATAGAATTTTAAGTTTTGAACAGAAACCATGGCTCAAACCTTATGTGGAATTGAATACTGAGAAGAGAAAACAGTCTAAAAATGAATTTGAAAAACTTTTTTACAAACTTTTAATCAATGCAGTATATGGAAAATGTATTGAGAGAGAGCGATCTCGAATAGATGTGCGATTGGTAAACAAATTCACAGGTGGATATGGAGCAGAAGCACGTATTGCACTACCAAATTTCCATAGTTATGCGATTTTGGAGTAACTCGCCACGTGAAGAAAAAAGGGACATTTTACAAGAAGCAGTGGAGGGAGTAGACGATATGGAGGGGGAATGGCTATATGAAGCCATGCATCTGAATGAGAACTACATTCGAGCAAACGAAAATCTGGAAAACTCCTCTAATCCTCAAAAAAAACCAAGACTCATCTAAGTAAGTTTCAATTGACTAAATATATATACATAAAGATAATTACTGTTTAAAAATTATTGATTAATCTAATAATAAACTTTGTTGTATTTTCAGCATGGATCTATCTGCTCTCAACAAAATTGCTGAATGTGAATTCCTACCAAGGAAAAAAGTAGCGGACTTGGAAAAAAATCGCTCATACGGTTACTTCATTAAAAGAAGTAAAAACAAGATATGGGGTGAAGATTGTTGCTAATTTTGATGCTGCTTTTCAAATCTTCTTCCCACAGAAGATTTTATCAGCAATGTTACAAGACGAAGAATTTTTCTATAAATTATGTAATGCTGCAAACAAAATGTCTTTGTTTGCAGTTTATCAGGGAGGAAATTCTTTCCAGTTTGACACAAGTGCTTAAAAGAAAATTGAATTGTAAACAAATATAATTTTATTGTAATCACATTTATTTATAAAACATACAGTAAATATAAATAAATAATAATTATTTTAAATATAATACAATTTTTTATTATTTACTATTACCTACACTATCCTTATCCATAATTAATTCTTAGTTAAATTAATTAATTTCATTTTTGTTTATCCAACTATTATGTTCATTGTTTTTAAAACTCGTGTAATTGTAAAAATTTCAGTAGACCAGTTTGGTGTATATCCTTTTTCAAAAACTTGTTTTATTTTACTTATTCGTACATTATCGCCTACCTTAATCTTTGGTTTTTTAATCGGTAATTTTTTGTAAGGAAAATGCTTTTTCACAGTTATTTCATTTAATTTCGTAACATTTTTAGGTTCTATACCTATTGTTCTGTGTTTTCTTGAATTGTAAGCTTTTACTAACTCTGGTAGGATATCAATCCATTTATAGTTTCCTTGTTTGCTAAATTGTATCCACATTGCATTTTTCAATGTTCTATTAAAACGTTCAACTATACTTGCATGAACATTGCTAAATGAAGAGTAAAGATTTATTTTATACTTTTTCATGAGATTCTGAAAATTTTTATTGTAAAATTCTTTGCCTTGATCATTTTGTAAATTAGCGGGTACACGATCATGTTTCAATATAATCTTCATAGCTTGAGTAACATCATTTCCACTTTTTGTCTTGACTGGTATATTGCCCATGCAAACTTTGAAAATATATCTATAACTGTGAGTAAATAGGAGAATCCATTATTCTCCTTGGAATATTGGATCATTTTTACAAGATCGGCTTGCCAAGTTTCATCTAATCCGCGTATATCATAATTCCTTCTCTGGTATCTGCGACGTGCTGGCTTGTGTAATTCTGCTGCTATTATTTGTCTCTCCATTTGCAATTTCAAGTACATCAACTTGCAAACTTTTATTCAATTCTTTAGTCATATAATCAATAACGTTGAAATGTCCTTGAGCTGTATCGTAAAGATATTTTAATTTTGCGTCCACTTCCAAACGATATTTTTCAGCTTTCTCCTCAGTTTCTCGTGCAATTTTAGCAATTTCAATAATTTTCTTAGATAAATAATCTACTTCATGCTGTAGAATTATGTTTAGTGAATGCAAACTAATGGCATTATTAGGATGATTTGGTTTTCCCACATTACAGAGACGTTTATTTTCTAAATCAAAATTGACTTCAGGAGTGAAATTAAAACCTGGAGGACCGCGTTTCACTTACGAGCCTGCAAGTTTTCTACCAAACACGTCGAGACTCATGACAGAACTGATTGGAAAATTGTGAACATCAGTATATATGTCCAGCTTCGCGTAATTCCTCAGCAATTGAATGGATCTCGTTATCGTGATTATTATTTCCAGCAGATTGTTCAGCAATCAATAACTGAAGTCTGTCCACAAGCTCGTTTGGATCATTCCAATAAATTAAATCAATAGAAGAATCTTTCTTTGCTATTTTATATTTAGGCAATATACAACCTCCACCGATTGATTTGTTTTTACGTGTAGTGCGGAATAAAGATGCTATGATATTTGTAAATTTATTACTTCTCGAAGAACGTAAACTTCCATTTTTACTATGTCTTTTGCGATGAGCACTCGTCGCTTCTAAGATGTTGCGATAATCTTTCTGATCTGTCGAACTGATTAGAATTTCATCAGGGTGCCTTTTGAAGAGCAATTCCATTAGACCAACAGTTACGGGATAACTTTGATTTTTCACTATTACTGATTTATTGTTAAATTGAATTTCAGAATCGCCCAACATATGCACACCATTGACTTTTCTTACACCATAAATATTATCAATTGTACTGCGACTATCATTTAGTAAAGAAAGAAAATTAGCAGCCGTTTCATTGTTTGTCCGTTCAGATTTGAATGTAGAATTTCTCACTGTTCCATCTAATGAAATAAATTCATCATCATAAAATTCATCATCATCATCATCATCATCATCACCATCATAATCAACATTATCATTAGAAACTGAATTATTACTATTAAATTTTCATGATTTATCATAAATCATTTTTTTTCGATTTCGACAGTTTTTTATGTGTATTGTTGATATGGTTTTCGATTGAGGAATCGGGTGAAATGTCGTTGACGATGTTGTTGTTGTTAGCGTTCAAATTAACAAGTTTCTCAAGAGGTGTAATGACTGGTTTCAATGTATCACCAACAAGTTTTTCAAAATCATCCTTTTCACGTCTCAATAGAGAATATTTTTTTTTAATAGCCTCACGAGCTCGCACAAGCTCACTGAGAATATTCTTTTCATCCATAAAGTCGGACATGATGACGAGGTGGTGTCTGTAATTCAACTGTAAAGTAAAAGATTCACAATTGCTTTTTTATGGCAAAACAATCAAAACCTTTTCTATATCTTCCTTCATTCATCCTCTATTCATTGCCTCTTTGTCAATAACAACGAAACCATACTTATCATTTTTCCAACATTCCGAACAAAGATTACGGAATTCGTTGAAAGATAAATCGGTATTCGCATGATCTTCATAAATATGTTTAAGATTAACATCATTTTGTCGATAAATAACCATCATATTAATATTATCCCTAATGAGATGTTTTGGAATGTGAGCATATGACTGACAAAGATAAAAACTGTCTATACTTTTATGTCGTCCCATGCAGAAAAATGCTCTAACATTATCTTGCTTTTCACATGCCACATCATCAAAAATCATAATGGAGTTTGGTCGAGCTTCATCTGGAGAGATGACAGACTCATATTCGCTAAATGGCAAATATGATACACCTTGAATTGGTTCTAATACTTTTTTGAGAAATTGATACTTGGGTTGATTTAAAGATTTCGAGTACACATAAACATTTTCGAATCTAAGTCCATTGGGATGTGTAATAAGAGCTAATAAACTATTTGTCTTCCCACAGTTTGATGGTCCGCAGAATACTGCTCGAATACTGTCTGGAAGTAATTCTCCATGTCGCTTTTTTCTCTTCACTTTTCCAAAATCAAAATTTCCAATGGGTAGTTTAAGGTTTTGTTCAGTGAACTCCATGTTTACGTGACAAAGACAAAAGTAACATTGAGCTAAAATAAATAAAAACGCATGTTTTATAATTTCTATCATCAGTTGTAAATTATCACTCGATCAAAGATGATTGTTCACAAATCGGAAAAGCAACCGAAGTTTTCTTGATAAAATAATCGACAATTTACCAATTGAAATGCATCGACCTAAGTATCAATATTGTGGTCCTGGGACTAAATTACAGAAGCGATTGAAAAGAGGTGATCCTGGAATTAATCCACTTGATCAAGCTTGTAAACAGCATGATATAGATTATTCAAATAAAAATGTCGATCGCAAAGAAGCAGATAAGAAACTTGCTGATGCATCTTCACAACGGCTAAGAGCAAATGATACTAGTATTGAAGAAAAAGCATCTGCTTTTATTGTTGCAAATGCAATGAAATTAAAAACAAAAACAGGAATGGGACTAAAATTTAACAAGTTAGTGACTGCCGCTAAGAAGAAATGGAAGTAGATTTGACCATTGTGATCTTAATAATGTGAAACTTTTCTTAAACTTGCAATATTATCCATACAATAATTTAAATCTCGACATACACAACAATCAGTACTCTATTCTCTATGATATGTTTGTCAATTTTCAAAAAAGTTACTATGGTCATGATCCACAACCAGTACTAACAAAAACTGAATTTATCAACTCATTTACATTGATTGTTATTGATTTTTCACGACAAAATGAATCTCTGAAAAATGCGCCTGTACGATTGATAGATGTACGATTAGAATTTGAATCGAAACAAATGTTACCCACTAATACTAGTGTATTCTGTTTGATCATGCATGATCGTATTGTACAATACAATCCCATCAGCAGAGATGTAAAAAAAACTTGTCTAATAATTATTGTAATACATAATAAAATAATAAATAAAGAAATAAAACATGAACATTAAAAAAATAGAAAAAATGTTTTCATTATTGTTTATATTACCTAAATCATTGAATAATAAATAAAAAAAGTAGATAATACTAAAGGCATAATGGTTCCTATATGCTCGCTTACATTAAAAAAAGCTAGAATGTGATATTCTAGATAAAAGAATTTAAAACGGGAAAATGAGTATATGTTTTAGAAAATTTATTACGGGTTGTCGGAAATCAGGTGAAAAATTGAGATTCCGAAACTATTTTTTTCAAATTGGAGATGCTCATGTATCGTAAGTCTGCCAGCGGGGGGGCTTCGGAGAGCGGCGGGTAAAAGGGATACGAGCAGGTGTTCAAAAAACTGACCTGAGCTCGCCACATGTTAATGCATACAGGGGATACTAGCTCTCTGCTGCAGTGGGCGTGAGCTAGTATTCCCCATGTTAAAGCATAGGGGGGATACTGGCTCACCTCGAGTGAGCCAGAATGCCTATGAGCCAGTATGCCTACAGCCTATCTACTGTCGATTATTCGTTTCTCTTTCACACCTTCACTTTTTATCTACTATATTATTTTCTTAACAGTTTTTATTTTGCACGTGTTCTTTCACCTGTGTCTTCTCTCACGTCGAGACGTCTCCTCGGTGTCGTAGATGCGCACGCAGCATACTGGGCGCGCTACATTTAAAGAGAGTACATTCTCTTTACATTAATATTAAGAGTTTATACCTTAGGATAATATTTTCAAAGTGTTAATGTTTAGTATTATGCATATAATCAAGTATTATTATATTAATATTATTATTTAATGGTAAAAACATAGTTGGCGGCAATGTGTGTTATTTCTCGAAGCAAAATACAAGCAAAAAGTGGGGCATACTCACGAAGAAGACGAATCGAAATCTAATAGAGTATTTTCAATATGCAGAGAGTGAAAGAAATATCAATATCTTGGCCAATTACAAAGATATCGAGATAATTTTTTTTTGTTTGAGTATACCAACGACACATACAGAAATACGCACGCCTTTAGATAATTTCTATACCTGCGCGTAAATGAAAGCATGCCGATTTATGATCTCTTCTCTTCAAGACCCAAAACTATTATATTGCTTTCCCTATCAACACAAGGAGTCCCGAAGAATCCAGTCAGTCTGAAACTAGCCGTCGCTGTAGACAGCCACATTATTTTTCACATCAGTTCATTTTTACTTAAACTGTGTTTTATTTTTTATTACAAATTAACATATTTTGTTACGTGCTATTTTTATAGATTGTTTACTTCCACATTTTATATATTATTAATAAAGTTATTTTAATAATACCTAAAGTTTATTTTTTCATAACCAACATTTTTAATTCGAGGTAGACTAAAAATTTATCAGCATCTACTCTAGAACTGTAACAACTCTGCTGATAAGTCAATTATACTTTAGTACAATATATTGAGGCAACTTCCTCATACTTGATAGTGCGTTTTATCAATGTGAATACAAGTAGCTTTTGGTACTGACGCGGAAAGTATAATAGGACTAACGAGCATTCGTAGAGGTCAATATGTACCGTGACACCTATGAGACAATAACACGTTTCGTCCCTAGGTAGTCGAGTCAGCCGCGAATATTTCCACAACACAAGTGTCGGTAGATTGTTGGTTAAATAAATAAATAAATAAAACCAACAAGCAGTATCCATTTACCACCCTTTATAATCTTCCTCCATCCTTAATACAATATTATGAATATAATTAAGTAATTATATTATGATTTTTTTAAATATAGGTGGCGATAATGTGTGTTAATGTACATTTCATGGCAATAGAAAAAAAATCGTTTACGTTTTCAGGTTGATATACTTATACAGTTGTTACAGTTCTTCAGCCGGCGTAAAACTACTCACATAACGCGAGCATGATATGAGTTTGCTCTCTCTCCCCCTTCTACTCACCTCTCTTGCTGATTATTCTATGCTGTTTCGCCACGGCACCTTTAACAGCTTATCAAATGTCAATGCAGTGTAACCTGCTGCGGTTTATGGCGGTAATACACCGTCATTTGATTTATTAACTAAATTAAATATTAATACATATATATACATTTTTTTTAAAATAAATTACGTAACGGTTGCTAAGTGTCAGTTTTTGCCAACGACTAGTCTTCGGAACCACTAGTTCGATCGGGACTTGATTCCATAATTCTTTAAATTCATGATTAATGAGTATGTCTCCGATTAAATTTATGAAAAAGTACTAAGTATAGTTTTTACACATTGACATTTTCAAGTACGGTGTATAATGCGTAGATATTCATAATATTTCCCAGTATTTACTATTCATTCTTTTGTAAATGCTACAAAATGGTACTAATTATTTAAATCTAATGATACAGATTCGAAAGTGTATAATTTTCTAGGTTTAACACAATCTTTTAGGAAAATAAGTTCCTATGTTTCTTCAGGTTTACAAATTTCTTGTAGCTCTGCAATACATATTAGTACTTTTCTTGTGCATTTAGAGTCATGGGTTTCGTAAGCATGTTTATTTCCTTTAAGTATATCGAATTTATATGCAGTTAATTGAGCGGGTTTTCAATGATAGTGGAACTATTAGAAATTAACTTACGTTCCTAACTACTACGAGATTGACTGTTAAAGGGGATATTTCAATGTGAATACATGAAAAAATACACATTAAATCTTTTTTTCTTGGGAACTATTGCAAATAATTGAATAACTATTTTTTAATTTAAATATATTATTAAGGGAAGTAAATAAATATTGATGATTGTTCAAAAATATTTATTTAATCATTTATAAAATGAATTTCAAGTGTATAACAAATTTTGTTACATGCTGACGCAGGGAATTTGGACTTTTATGGTGATTTGAAGCAGAAAATTAAAAATAATTATTAGTTTTAAACAGTAACGCTATTGTCTGAACCTTTTACTTTTTTTGTTTCATAGTTTTCTCTTTTTTATTTATTTCAGAAAAAAACTTTGATAATTAGGTGGGCAAGTTTGAAATATCGTCTTTTTGTTCATAAAAAATACGCAATTTAAACAAGACTAAGTAAGGCGTATAATAAGGCTCAGATTCAGGGCTCGCGCTCTCACTTTTACGCAAGCATCTGCGCGAGACACATTTTCGTGATCAGTTAAACCTCTAACTTAAGCAAATTAGAATTACTCGAAGTATATGTATTATCTTTTTGTAACCTATATTAGCTAAATATATGCAAATAACCAACGCAACGATTGCTCATCGGTCGGTATATTCTATCGATTTGGGACATAACACTTGCGCACTTAGTATTCATTCATATGCTATAGTATTAATATACATTTTATTTCTAATTACCCGAGTATATTTTACAATATATATATATATATATTTAATTATACAATGGGATATCGTTAACCAAGCAGTTGACGGAGCTATACGACAAGAAATAGAAGAGAGGTTTGACTTTTCTACTTGTTCGATAAAAATAGAACGTCGGTTTAAGCTAATTTTCAAATAATTCTATTTTAATTCTATTACTCAGGGAAGTATTTCTCACTAGGAACACAAAATAGACTTTTCTTCTAAAATAGGTAAAATTTTACAAATAAAATAATCTTTACACCTATAGATAAATTAAACCTGGAGATTTATATAGTTCATATCAATCTCCTAAGTCAGCAAAGTCTGGTTAACGCTTACTAAACCTTTGTTAACACTTTTGTGTTAATAAAAGGCATCTTCAACTATTTATTCATCTTGATATCCATGATCGAAGCTTTTCAAACCTGTGTCACGTCCTAGACAGGATTGACAAAATTGTATAGATAATTTTCTCGTTTTTTAGCCACAATCTTTCGATCGTATAGCTAGGGAAATGATATGATTATGAAGAATTTTGTGTTTCATGTAACAGAGAACTACATACATTCATATAGAATTCAATGCAGTTTCTATTTATGGTAAACAACAAAAGTGGAAAGGTTGTTATTGAGGAATGTATAAATTTCATAGATTGCCATAGAATTTCTATTGACTCTTCCAATCGGATCAACAGTCCAGGGGACAGAGTATAGAATTCTTTATGGTTCTCACTGTCCTTTATTTGGAAAGATAGGAAAATGAGTTAATGGTTAGAAATAGGAAAAAAACAAAAGAATTATATTTAATTCCTTAAATTATATACTCTTGGATTTATTTTTACTTATTAGAATTTCATTAAATAGTATATATTATGTTTACTCACTTTTGAAGTTGTAATAGTTGACACTTTAGAACTCTGGCTTTGGTTCAGTTTGAATGTATTTTTTTAATTTGCTTTTAATTTAACTTTAACTTTTATTAAAATTGTTTATTGAATTGCTTATTGAGTTGTCTTTAACTTTTCTTTTACTCCTCCAATTCCTCCTCTCTCGACTCTCCCGACTCTGACTCCCTTAACCGAACCGAACGGCACTATTTATACGCTGTTCACAAGTGACAACGTAAACAAAAATTATAAAAATTGCAAGGTAAGGTTTATGAAAGCAAGGTTGCATCTCTCTGAACCATGAGCATTTAAAAAAAAACATTAATCGTTACAGCATTTGAAATTGCGAGCTAATGCTTACATCGCGGAAGTCTTTAGGTCAGTTAAAAAAATGCCAACGTTACAATTTCTCGAGCGTCTCGTAGAAATAAATACAATTGCTTAATAATAATTTTTACATTCTTAATTATTATTAATAATTCTATATCACTTATTGAAATATGTAAGTGAATTGTATTATTAATAATTTACATTTGGTTATAATTAATTCTAATTTGTTGATTGATTGATTTGAGATACTTATTAAAACTATCTGATTATGATTGTGGAATTCTTTCTTATAATACTAATTCGTAAATGTTGGCTGAAGATGACTTGTTAACTGGTGTTGTTCCTCATAGTTATCTCTTGGTATTGTTGCTGCTGATGTTGTCGATAATAAAATTTGCTGGATGTTACACCTGTATAAGAGTGTTTGGATAATTTTCAGCACACAGGACTTTTGTGTTATTGTTTTATGAATTAGTGTAAGGATTCATTAGTTTGATTCATTACCAGCCTATACTAACTTACAAGAGTCACATTAGTGTATTTAGTGCAGTTTATGACATTACGTATATTATTAGTATGAGGTGTTGTGTCTTATATCTACAGGTTTGAAAGTGTTCTATTTGTAAATTTTAAATAATTTTACAAGAAAAGTCTCTTTTGTGTTTTTAGTGAAAAATATTTCCTCGAAAAGTTAGAGAGAGTTAGAGAGAGAGAGAGAGCATCGATAACAGCCAACGATAATATGCGTGGCCCTATCGCGACGTTACCCATCAATTAGCCACAGTTGTCAAAATTGATAACAGTGTTTAAAAGGGCCAAGCGACACTTAGCCCAAGGCGTACTAACTAGCCTATTGCCAGAGCCAAGTGTGAGAAGTCTACCGCGCATAGAGTCCTTGAGACTATAACCACTGCTTATCACACGGTTCCGAATTCTGTGATTGTGTACTTTACGTCCGAGAGAGTTCGAGCGATTTCGTCAGCGACGTATGATCATCTAGTCATACGATCTCGTACAGCTGGAGTGTACGATCGACAACTCTGCAGTTAACTCAATTTTTTATATATCTGTTCGTGAAATAATATAATATTGTATTTTAAAAAAATATAATATTCTATTATAACATTTCGTTAAATACTGGGTAATTTCATGAAACTCGAAACGCAGACAAGATCGCCGAAAAGAAAATGGTATAACGTCAGTAGTAAAA
Organism: Apocrypta bakeri; assembly: GCA_018906985.1. NCBI lineage: Eukaryota > Metazoa > Arthropoda > Insecta > Hymenoptera > Pteromalidae > Apocrypta > Apocrypta bakeri. The sequence goes on along the minus strand of JACCIA010000040.1, from coordinate 92,774 downwards.
ACGACCGATAGCGCGCGTTCATTTCCGGTCTTCCTTCCAAAGGCACGTGCGTTCAGTATCACCTCGAAGACAAGTATAGTTTTCTCGACTGTGGGTGCAATAGACACAATTATTCAGCATTTCATTTTGACACTTCGCGTACTGACCGCTAGATTTTTGTCAATTATTTTCAGGGGAAACTTATAATCTAGCGAAACAAATAACTCTCTCTGCACTATTAGCAAGACTGATATTCAACCAAATTTTAGAAGAAAGAAGATACCTAGTAAGAAATTCAAGTATTCAATAACTAGAAATTGTTAACACATAACATTGAAACTGAGTTTAGCTGGATTCAACCAATAACAACAGGTTTCAGTTAACCGCTACACAGAGAAGGATCTCGACAGCCTTTGGTAACGGCTTTTGGCTGAACTAAGGATTTGTATACGGAAGATGTTGAGAGATATCGACTCCAACTGGACCAAATCAAAACGCAATACATAATTGTATGTACTAAAAAGTTCGAAGACGATCTTAGAGTCTTGGAGATTGTGCTCAACAAACTGATTAAAGCAAATATGACAATTAATTGTAAAAAGAGTAATTTTTACCAGCAAAAAGCCAAATATCTTGGGGTGTAAGTCAATCCAGATGGATTTCATCCAGAACGGATTGTCCCCATAGTCGAATGCCCGACAATAAAAATAAAAAAGCAACTACGTAACTTTCTTGAAATGGACTTCGCCATTATAGCCCAACCTTTTACTCAGTTATCGAAAAGCAATATTAAGTACCATTCGTAACTCCATCAACTCTTAATTTTATTTTTATTTTAATAATTTAATATAATTATTTCTACCTAATTGGGGATAATTTCCTTTTATTCTCCATTAATTCAAGGATTCCTTATCGCCTGAATAGCTGTCGATGGCTAGAGCACCAGCTCATAATACACCGGGAAAAACGGTATTCAGTGTCTGGAGGGGGTCGGTTGACGTGTGCTTACGTCCACGTCATACAACCTATCCAGGCGCTAACATATCGACGCCTTGGAGGAAAAACCTACCAATTCAAAATCAGATTTCAAGAATCGGTTAACTGAAGATTAGATATAAAATTCCAGCCAACTCAAAATATAATATGTGTAAAAATTTATATTACATATGTTTATAAAGGTATAAATATAAATTAATATATTTCTGAATATATTCATACGATATCGTGCAAATGTATTAGTGTTTATACGAAGTGCACTATACCGATATAGGGTTTACATGTTTTCATATATTTACGCCCTATAAACATCGCGTGCTAGCCATTTTCAGGCCACGTGCGCTCTGCACGAATGTTGTAGTTATGATATCATTGTGACAGAATTTTTACGCGCTCCGCCGTGGTGGTACAATGGATACCCGAAGACAGTCACGAAATGCTGGGCATATTTAGGTCCCGAAATATTCGCATAATGCTATTATTTAATATACGATCATTTTAATTTTTTAAATCTTAATTTTAATTTAAAAAAATTAATTTAACGGCAAAAGTGATGTATATTAATTTTACACTTTGCAGTTCTTATTAATGAGACACTCTGTTGGTTAATACATATTATAATGATTAAATTATAGTTGAAAAATTTAGTATAAAATTTTTTATGTAAAAATATTTATTACAGTCTATTGAATATTATATTTTTGGATAGGCGGTATTTCGCCGAGATAATTTAATGTTATATTTTATTCCCGAGACAAATTTTATTTTACACTATTGATTTAATTAATGTTTCATAACACATATTTGTTATGCGCATTATATTACTGCGCACAGTAAATTAATATTTAATTAATCATACCAATCTAAAACGTTAAGTAAGAAAATAACCAATATAAGTATTCGCAACGTAACGGTTACCGTACCGGAGTCCTGAATGAATTTTCGTTAATATTTATAATTTAAAAAAATTATAAAATATATGAACAAATTTTTCATTCGAAAACTATAAGTTTCTACGTTAAATGTATTTATATGAGTCTAAATAATTGTAATACATTTAACAGGTCTTCATGGTCAAGCGTATAAGTCTTTGGAGTTTCAATCACAAGGCTCAAGGTTCAATTCCCACTGAGAGCATAATGAAAAAATGTCGATTAAATAAGCAGTTATTTAGCATCTCTCTAAATCCTACACAATTTTTTTTATAATTTTTAATTTCTAAATTGCATCTAATATAAAAACAGCAATAATAACATACTTTTTATTATTTGTATAAATAAAATAATATTTTTATTGGGAGCAGTGAATAGTATTCTTTGCTGATTAACGGCAGCATATCACTAACACCGCGAACCGTTATTTCATGACCGCGCAATGCCTGCATCGAAGTCATTTTTCGGAGTACGGCGATGTCACACGTGCCATCTCGCGTGCCGTCATAGTGCTTTCATTCTGATAACATAATTTTTATGGGGCGAATATACACATAAATGTATTGATATATTCGTATGTGATCGTGTAGACGTATTCATGTTTACTACACTACGATAATATATATATTACGCGCTCAGCGTAATATTCTGCACGCGCCCTTCTCGGAAATACTACTAAACAATCTAGCGTATTAAGAATCGAATGAACTTCGTTCATTCATTGTTCGGTATCGGCCCTTATGCGCGTCACTCTTCTTAGAAGTTGCTCGCGAGCCGCGTACCTTGGCGGAAACCTATATCAACAAATTGTACTCTACTTCCCTAGATTGTTGTACTTGATCAATAAAGAGAACACGTCACACGTACTTTCACCTAATTCTAGTGTTTATTTAATGCACCTTCTTACTCTTCCTGCAAAGATCCTCCTGCTGTCCTTGATCTAACCTCGCTAATACTTTGTAAAGCAATTAGCAAGGAACGATCAACGCTTATTACAAATAAAAAGAACTCGCAATACATATTCACATATGTTTAAAAAAATTTTTTTTGTCTGGCCAATCTGCTAGAGAATGACTCGTGTATAATATTGTGATGCTGCCTCGAGATTCGACACTTGGCGAGCAAGGCTGCTTGGTGCATTTTGGTAATTTATGATTCATTTTCTGGAAAAAGTGATTTAATCGAAAATATATTAAGTAAATAAATGATCATTATTACCTTGACAGCGTAACTTAATATATGATCATCTAGACGTAAGATTTCAGCAATGACAAATGAATAATTGTATGATAGTCGTCCACATACTAGACGACAAAAAAATGAAAAATTTTTTGTGTTATGAAGACTGTCAAATATCTGTAAACATGATAAACAAGTTTCAGGTGAGTTAATTTACATTTAGCCATTTACGTATCGGTGATTCTATGACAAATTGATTAAAAAATTGTTTTTAGGCACGACCGTCATACTGGACAGTCTTACGGTTATATAAGCGCAAGAACGTATACCATACCTTTTACAATTATCGACGAATCAAGTTAAATTTTCGCATAGAAACAAATTGGGAATTTATTGAAAAACACTAAACGATTTTTGCATGACAAATCAATTTCTAATCATTTTATGTAAAAAAGTGTAAATGTTAGCTACATAATTGAAATAATTAAAACGATTGTTTTCTTTTTAATTTTTTTTACTTACGTTCTGGTTCGTTGTCGGATCAGGAAAAGAGATCGAGAGAATCGCATTGTCCCTTTTATGCAATAGAGTGTTAAGTTCTTTTTTCTTTTATTGGATGAGTTAGGTAGTAATGACTGTATCTCGAATTCTTCTAATTATATATTACTTTATTGTTGTCCTCTATCCAGGATCATCACAATCATCTTTTTATTCTAAGTTATTTTGCTCTATTTCGTTAATTCAATTTTTTTATTTTTATTATTCTCCCTATTGGGCTAATAATAATTCCTCATCGACTACTGTGTAGTGCTCAGTACGGTTAATATATATAAATAATAACACTCGAAATAATCCAGATCGTTGTTCGATGTGTTATTGCGGCCCAACGGCTCGCGAATGTCTTCTGGATTAATTCGCAGTGCCTTGTAAGCAAGACAGTCAGTCTATAATAATGATCTAATATATAACACCAGGGCCGAATTATACATGTATGGGGCCTGGGTCCCTTACACATAAGATTTCGTAATTGTTTTTTCTTTTTAATGCGTAACTTCAAATCGCCGTTGTATCCGCGACCTCTCGACCCGGATAATTAAACTTCGTCAATTATTTTTCAAAATGTACTTTACCCTGCTTTCGAAAATGCTAAATTTGTCGCTCAAAAAAACTACAGGTGCGAGACTACAGCTTTCGAAAACTTGTAGATTTCCCGACACGGAACAGCACGTCTCACACCTGAAGATTTTTCGATTATTTCAAATTTAACATTTTCCCGGCACAGCACGGCGTATATTGCTGTGGCTATTTGAAATGTAAATTTTCTATATAAATTACTTTGAAAACATTTACATATTATTGTATAAATAAACGGACTGTTCGAAATACAAACAAGGTAACTATGAATATAGTGATATTAACGTATTGTATTAGTTCATTACAAAAGCTTAAATGAAAAAGTTGTAAATTTTCCATTTAACTTCTACAGATCATTAAGTAATATAACTTTTTCCATTGCATGTATTACAAAAACTGCTTAAAAAATGGTGACTTTATTAAAGCATATTTTAGCCAAAAAAATCTGGTTTTACTCACACTTTAAATATGCAATACAAAAAAAATAATATACCGGAGCAGCACGCACTGTGCGGGAAGCCACGGGACTCTTCTCCCGCATCGCACGTATATGCGCATTAGCGCCTCCACGCGTATTTACTTTACAATATAATAGCTGGCGCTTGAAAGCTTCTTGCATTTCTTTGCCTGAGTGTTTCGGCGAATTCAGTGCATGGTAAGCCAATGCATACCGTGACAGGAATAAGTGTCTGGACAAACCGTATCATTTGCATGGACATGGCTCACGGAAATCATCATACTACAGTTCATAAGATGCCTATGATTAATTATTTATTTAACATAATCAGTAATGATAATATTTTAAAATGTGATAATTACATCATTTATGACAAAGTGATTATATGCTAAATCGATTTTTATATCAAAAAAGAGCTTCGAATTAAATATTGAAAGTACATAAATTACAGTTTTTTTCTGCATTTCAAGTTTAAAAAAATATTCATAGAAAATCTAATATATTTTATCTTACTTGTAATTGGAGAACTTGAGCAGTAGGAATGTATGTTAAAACATTATATAAGTTAGTCACAATAAGGATATGAGGGCAATCGTTGTTGCGATTCATAAAATGTGTGAGAATCGCCGCTAATAAAGAAGTTGCATCGATTTCGGTAGTACCTTTTCCAAATTCATCCAGGATTATTAAAGAGTGTCTATTTGAAGAGTTTAATACTATACTGGTCTAAATTAATATAAAATATTTTTGGTACAAATTAATATATAATAGACAATTTGGGAGATAATTCTAGTATAAATTTATAAATATATACTTCTAATATAAAAGTAGAGAGGAATACAGATATTTATATTTATATATATAATTCTTGAGAGACTGACAGAACAAAAAAAAAATATTTTTAAATTTTAGTTTGGTACTGTATCTACATTCATGAATTTTTTTAGATTTTTTTGGGCATTGGGGCATTTTTTGAGGGAAGCTTTGGGCGAAAAATACCAAGGAGACTTTGCTCTTTAAATATGTTAAACATAAGAAACAAAATTTTTCCAAACCCGTAGATATTAATCATAATGATCTCCTAAGTTATCAAAATCTTCGAATTCAGTTTTAAGAAGGTTCGATCATGAGTTTTTACATGAAAAAATTCATAAAGGTGTTTTGTATTCATCGAAGATGAATAGAAGAGTGTACATACTAGAGCCCGAGTACAGATTCAATAAAGGTTGTTTGGAAGCTTGTCATAAAAAATACGTGTTATAATATAAGTTAAATAAGCATCCATACCAGCGGATAGTTGAAGAGGCGAGGTGAGTTTCTCGACCGCATCGGTGAGTCTTCACGACAATGGTCGCACGATGCGGGCCCTCATTGTTGCCGAGTAACTAAAGATACAGGTGACCAAATGGCTGCTCACCAAAAGTGCCCCGAAGTATTGTGGGGAAATAAATCAGTATGAATGGAAAGAAAGAAAAAAAAAACAAGAATCAATTGACCAAATATGACGTTATAAATCGTCCTCTACAACACAACCATGATCCTTAGATAGAGTAACCAGGCCGGGTCAAGCTCGCTACGCTGCTACTCGCGGTGGTTTTATTCATGAAAGGTTATCTTACAATTCCCGGCGTCCTGGTCCACGAGTTACATTACTGTATAAGATGGCAGAAAAATCTAATGTTTCAATACTTATTAACGAGAAATGTATATTAAAGGCTAATCCTGCAAATGAATAAACTACGAATAAGCGTTAGACGTGTCATTAAATTGTTCATTTGTAATAAAAAATACATATACAATTATATTGTATAGATATACGTATTTACATTGTATCTATATTGTAAAAGTCGAAATAATAACAACAGTGTAAATACGCAAGTTTAACTACTAAATGTAAACCTAAGTTCTTGAGCATATCAAATTATAATAATATATAAATTTCGTAATAATTTATCATACATTTTATACGCTTTATAATTGACTTAAACAACTCAGCCGACGGTGCACCATGGCTGACAGCCGTCTCGTGCACGATCTGCAATGAAGGACGCAGCCGCTGTCACAGTCAGCGGTATTTCCTAATAAATCTCAATAGAGATTGCCAAAATTTTTCGCCGTAAAAGTTTCTTCTAAGTGTCTCGATATATTCTTAACCAACATTCAAATCTTTATAATCAAAAGTAAATTTTTTATTTATGTAATGTACATACAAACCCACTTAATCTGTTTGTTATACAATACTCATATGCTTATGTAATTTTACCTATCATCATATATGCACATAATTGATCCAAATTATGCGGCGGACCCACAGCAGTAAATGAAACATGAATATCTAACGCTGCTTTCATCGCATATTGCATTAATGATGATCCAGATAACAAGCTTGGACAAGTTCTAGAAAGTGGTGATATCCATGTTTCAAATTGCAGAATACGTATCGAGAGGAAGCCAATATTGTAATAAAAACAAAAAATATAAAAGGGTATTTTTTATTGCAGAGATAATACAGGTAAGCACAGACAGAAGTTTAGAGAAGCTTAATATGCTATAATGGTATTCGCTTTTACGCATATAAAACAGCTAAATATCTCGCCCGTATCGGTTGAAAGAAACTGAACAAGAAAACAAACAAAAGAGCGATCGGGGTAAACTTCGGCTGGTGCGAGCAAGAGACTGCGTACTTAAAGCCTGGGCAAATGTAAATATAAATATACTTTCGTGCGGCTTGTAAGTCAAAAGATTTTGTTGCCGCTTCGTTTATAAGAGCGGACTTCTCAATAATTTGCAGATACGTTCGTGAATTAACTATTTTTCTCTAAACTCCCTGACTGGATATCTATTCGCAGAAATATACGAATCAGATTCAACTTTGAAAGAGATTGCAATTTTTAATCTCTATATCTTGGACCGGTAAGTAAAAAAAATCTAAAAAATTTCATAAAGCAGATCCAGATCTAATAGGACTTTAAAACTATTTAAATGAAAAACAATTTATAGATCGATAAATCTGTCATAGAATCACTATTATGCTTATGATATTTTATCATTAATTTATTAGTTTTTAGTTAAAGTTGTTACACATGCATGCTTAATATCAAAAAACTATTTGTTATATATTCTATAATTTTCGATTAATTAAGTTGAAATATTGTACAAATATGTTTTCAGTGCATACAAATTTATTTATACTAAAATTGTTTTTTTTTTTTTAATGTATATTTACAAAATGGGATCCATAATTAATTTTTTCTCTGTATTAAAACCATATATTTCTTTGAAAACCGATCTTCTTAATGACTTTCTTAAATTCATTATAAAAATAATATCTCCAATTTTGCTTCAGCGAACTGCGAAGCAAGTTATATTTTTAGTTAGGAATGAGCCTATAGAATGAACTAGAAACTAAATCGTATATTACTTTTTACTTCTTATAGATTTTACGCTTTTTAATTTAGTAATAAGTTTGTTAGATATTTAAAATTACAATCGCTTTAAATATTTTCGCAATAAAATATGTCGAAAGATGGAGAAAAATCTTAACTTTGTAATGGATTAATACAATATATCATATCGACGCTTGGAGGAAAAACCCGCCAATTCCAAAACAGACTTTGGAAACCAACCAGTTCAAAATGATATTGCAAAACCTAGCCAACTAAAAATATAAAATGTCTAAGAATTTCTATTACGTATAAATTGATATATTTATGAATATTGTCACGGACGCATTCGTCCGCAACGCTCGCGCAGACCGAGCATATGAGCAAAGTCAGCGATAAGACGGCTACCCAGCCGTATTACAATGCATTGCAACTAAATGCATCGTGAACGTTAGCTCCGTATTCAGAGCACTTGCCTTTCATTCAGCAGGACGTCCCGAGTTCGAGTCTCGTCGTCTACCTTTTTCTTACGACTCTGTATCTTTATTTTAAGTTCCATAACAATAATTCATTTATATATTAATATGTCATCGTGCAAACGTATTAATATTTATACGAAGTGCACTGTACCAATATTGGGTATACTGTTACGTCCTGAATTGACAAAAATATATTAACCGTGAAGCAACACGAGTATGCTTATTTTAATATGGGAGAACACGCGACGATTCTGAAGAGGAACTGATCGCTACTGATAGGAAACGCAATAGGTAAGCGGGTTTACCGATTGCTTAGTTGATGAAATACTTACATACTTACAGAAGAATAATTTCTAGATATCTAAAGATCTAGATAACTTAAAGAAAATAGAACTAGTATTTTAGTGTAAAGGCTGCGGCACATGTAAGGCGGCGTTTTAATGCTAGATTGGATATAGGTTGGAATATAAGAGGGAATACGCAAATAATTCACATTTCGACTAATGCGATTAGACATATTTATTAATTTATAAATGTACAGAAAAATTATTAAAAATGAAAAACTAGGTTGTTCACCAATTATTAAAAAAAATTAAGTATTTTCGAATCTCAAATTTCTTCTAATCATTCGATTGAAAATCCTTACATTCATACTGAATGGAGTGTACTAAGAGTATTACTTCCAAGTTGGGGCTCATTCTAATCATTGGTTAACTTTGTAAAGAAGCGCACGAGTTTTGGATCTGCGCAGGGTCTCATATAAGGTCTGCGCGTTCCACGATACGTCCCTAATTCAGCGAATATTTGGGGTTCGTGGAAAATAGAAAAACGCGTGCGTACCAGATTGTTTTCGGCTGTCGCACGAAAACAATTGATTTCGGCTAACGCGTCAAAAAGATCATCGTGAGTGAGAGAGAGAGAGAGAGAAAGTGAGTGAGCGAGGAAGAGAGTAAGCGTGAAAGAACACGGCAGCAAGTCCCCTAGTAGCTCGTCACCAAGAACGAGTGTCTTCCCCCAGGGCTTCGAGAGGAAGGAAGAACGATCGACATCAGAGGACGAGAAGAGCTGTGTGTGTGCGCGCGTAATAGTGCGTCAGAGCAGTCAACGTAAACTGTAAGTAGTGTACTGCACTTTATATATTGTAAAATGTGGATCCTTGCGTGGATCATCAGCGCGAAGGTGCAGCGGCACCGAGTAATATATTCGTGCGAATCACGCCTTCTCGCGCGCGCACTCAGCATCTCTGAGAATCACGTAACAAAACATTAGAAATAAACGTGTGATTAATTGAAATATATCACCCGCGTTTTTATTCTGATTATCAGTTCCTCCTAATCATAAACTTCCGCGAATACCGCCGTCTCCGCGGGCATTTCAACGTCAACAAATCGATGATTTGTGCGCTTAATATAACAGCACCATCTGAGCAGCCGGGAGAAGCTGCTGCGCAGAAAACAGCAGACTTGAGCAATTCGTTTGCTCACACACCAGGTACTCCTCCCTGGTGTTATACACGAGGTAAATAACTTTAAATCTTACGGTGAATAAAATTTTCTACTTTCTGTTGTAATTAGCTATCGAAGGGGTGTATAGAAGAGCAAGACATTTCAAATTGAAACTAAAACTATCTTCTCTAATTAAAATAAGTATAGACTACAACTGTATTACTGTAAATATTTTAAATTTTGAATTTAGCAATTTGCATTTCATAGGTGTCTTGCTCCCTTAATGAGGCAAGTACTTTCGGTTTGCTTGTGTAATCTAATTTTTCTCAGCATCTTACAATATGTATTTTTATATATTTACAAATGTATCCATAACTGTACTGTTATAGGTAGACGTAAAAATAGAAGTGTTTATATGAAGTGCAGTATACCAATAAATTTATTATATTATTGATTATATGTAATTACATGAAATGTATACAAATACGGAATAATGACGTTTAATACAAAATATACATATACCCAATATTGGCATAGTGCACTTCATATCAACATTAATACGTTTGCATGATTATGTATGAATAGATTTATAAATATATGTAATATACATTATTACACATTTTATATTTGGAGTTAGCTGCTTATTAAAATCCAATTTATAACTGACTGGTTTTTGAAGCCTGTTTTTTGAAATTTTCTTTTGAACTTGAGTGTTGTTTTTCCTCCAGTGCGTGGATATATAATTAATTTTAATGCATACCTGTTGTAAATCTTGTAAAAAGGAACTCGATCCAAGTGAAGTACTTTCGCATGTAAAAAACTTACTATAAATATGGGTAATGATGCCAATTTCTGCTTTATCTGCAGGAACATAACTGCCAATGTGTGTCAAATATACAATTAAAGCAACCTGTTGAATATATGTAGTTTTTCCACTACTACTTGGGCCCATTATGAGTTTCAATAGATTAGAAGAACTTTCCGATAATGTATCATTTGCAATAATTAAATGCGATCGATCATATAGAGGATGACGCCCACATTTAATTAAAATTTTTCTCTCATTTACTATATGAGGTTTGCTGTAATTGTTTTTTTTTGCAACTTCAAAAAGTGCTATCAATCTAAAACATAAAAATTTGAATAAGTATTTTAAATGTATAATTTATTGCTTTTTTATATAATAATATTAGTTTCTATAGATAAAATCATTGTAAACTAAGAACTTTTTTTAATTCAATTTTACATTTATACTCTCAATAAAGGCTTAGTAGGTAGATGAGTGCAAAAATATGGTAACCAACAGTAGCGCCGTGTTGAAGCATATATATTATAATGATGACTCATAATGATGATGTACCATCGGCGTCCTTCTACTTGATGTGGACCCGACCAGTTTGAATGAACAGGACCATTCACTTGGATTTGTCCTTAGTAGCCTAGTAAGCTTCCGTTTTGAGTTGTTGACTACTTGTAGAACGGTTTAATAATGTGGGAGGTACTTAAGGAGCATTTCGTTGATGCTGAAGAGCAGGTCCACAGTTCTTACTGTTTTTATTTTGACTAGTAGAACCTGAAGTGCTGGTTCTTTTTTAAAATCAAATTGATAATAAATATAATAAATTGATGTTTGATAGCTCACAAAGTCTCTAATATTATTTATCTATAAATTAAGAAGTATTGTTTTAATGGGCGAAAATAATGCTTTCTGATAGAAGCATAACACTCAAGAATAAAATAATAAAATTTTAAATAGATTCGTCGTAAATATAAAATTTTGAGAAAGAAGATTTTTAAAATCGAGGATGGACCGCTTCTTTCATTCTGCGATGCTTTTGTCAACCTGAGGGCCGTCGTGGTGGAAGCGGAAGATGTAGAAGTATTCTCGCGGAATCGGCTGGAGGGTATTGTACCTTAGCTAAAACCTAGGGAAAGTGCAAAACTAGCACCAGCAAAAATATCCGTGCTAAAGCTGCCGCGCGAGGTTACTATCTGTGTATACCCGACTACAGGATCGCTCCAGGGGTAGTACTGGAGCGAATCGGGAGGAGGCATTCGGATCTTGCCGTCAACAGATGGAGGGTGCTTGTATACAGGAACCCAAGAAAGACTGATTGAGAACTTTATAGTTCAGATCCGAACTCAGTACGAGAATGACTGGACTTCTGAGCGAATAGCCTGGGATGATCAATAAAAACTTTTTATGGGAGAAGTTGTCTATTAGTTAGCACCATGGGCACAAATAACACGTCATGGTGGAATTCGGATCTAGAACAGTCACGACGGGAGGTAAGAAAAGTCTTCAACAAGGCACGGTAGACCACATCACTGGGGGATTGGTTTAGACATAAAGCAGTTCAAAGACATTATAAAAAAAATGTAAATATCGAACGCAACAAAGGTTGAAGAAACTTCTGTGAGGGTACAAGACTCAACCGGATACCCATAAAAAATTCGGAAGTTTGTCGGGAGGCGATTAAATTATCTTCCCGAGAGCATGCGATGAACTAATTTATGAGATGATTATAAAAAATAGATCGAGACATATTTCATATATCTATGGCTATCGACATAAGGTATTCTTGTATATGTTGTGAACATCTCATAATCTAAACCATCAAATCCATTATTATGTCCACTAAATACACAAATTAATCATGTATTATCCATATTTGGTTAATACGTATTATCTTTACTATGCAAACTTCTACGTACAGCACTCAGATAAGCATAATTAATATGATCTGAGTACACGAGTACTATATTTCAGCATTGTAATAAGTACTGTAATAATTTTGTATTCATATAATTATTGTATTGAACTTGAAAAAAAGTTATAAATTTTGAGATTTAACTTGTTCTTGTATAAATTTTCTTTAAAAATTTAGATAATTCTAGAAAAGAAAATATTCTTGTGTGATTAAAGATGAATACTTTCCTAAGAAGCTATAAATGCTCACACTCTTACATACTTTCCTAAGAAGCTATAATGCTCACACTCTTACATAATGGTGCGAAATACAACTAACACTATTACAATAAACGCATGTTACAGCCGGCGTCCACTTATTCGTTGAAGTTCGCGCCTCTCTCGTTTAGCAATGCCTGGGTTTAAGAGGAAGATATTGTCTACTTAAGAAAGAGAGACGTACTCCGACTTATATACGTCCATAGCAAAATGGACAGATGTATTTTTATTATAATCTATGATGAGCTTAAGGAAGCATTCCAAAGTAACCGTTTTGAAAAATTGATTTTTTTTGTTTTTACATTTTCGTATAGTTATTATCCATAAAATCAATACCTTAAAGTCAGTTCGAGTGATTCTCAATTTGTTCACAAAGTATATTGCAAAAACCGAATGTCGCTAAGCGCACGTGCTGGAGATTATAAGACGCTCATTTGGTCTTGGAAGTTTGTTTTCGTCGACAACTGCGATAACGCGCGCGTACTGCAAGCAAACGGCGTACCTCACTTACCTCCAGATCCGCTAGAATCGCCAGGAGAGAGACTAAAACTGTTTTACATGAGCTCTAAAACCAGTAGGAAGGAATTATGTATGGTCCGGTAATTGATAATTAACCAAAAAGGTACGTTTTTTATAATTTTTAATCTTGAAAAACTTTAAACGCGTTTTTCTCAAAATGTATTTTTTACAATTGGTACATCTGATTTAAAAAAAAATTTAACACGATATTCAACAGTATACAAGTTGAGGATATTTTGATTCTAATTTATAATTTCACCAGATTACAATATAAAAAAGGTGTATTTACAGGGATATCGTCAGATGTCAATGGACTAGAACAGAAGAGTGTCAGTTTTAGATATATTCAGATAGTCCAGCAGAACTGTCAGTTACTCAAATAAACTCATTGAACTAACACGTAATTCTTATCTTGAATTCTATACCTTCCTTACATATTTTCGTCGTTTTTTTTATAAGATATACCGCCGTTTACATTAATAATCTTTTTGAATTTTCGGTTTCAGATTACCAGATTTATTTTAAGATAAAAAGCATCTATTCAATTATACGCAATAGTTCTCTAGAAAAAAATTAAATTAAAAATATGTTATTTTCGTGCGTTCATATTGGAATGCCCTCTTAAACCACAGAGCACAGCTCTCTGGATATATTGGAAAGAATGATAGTACAGTACCAAGTGTTTTTAGTAAACCTCTGAAACATCCACAAGATATCTACTGGCGAGTAAACCTTTTTGAGTTTTGAAAATTTTAATATATCCGCAAAAATACTATTAGGATGAAAATGACAAAAATAAATTTTGGGGCCATCATTTTCAACATTCAGCTTGGCGTAATAATACAGCTTTGCAATGGGTCATGTTGAATACTGATTATAAGAGATATATCCGAAAACGTAGAATGGGGTGATTAATACTTTAGCGAAGCATGTGTTAGGAATCAGGATTCATAGCGGTACCAAGTCTGCTACATAAAGTGTCTAAATTGACTTATCTTCAATCAAAAAGATGAACTCGACTTCGGAGATCGACAAGGCATCTCTGGAACGAATGTCTACATCTAATAATTCTAGACACATTGCCGATATCAAATTTACTACTTCTGGGAAATGGGAATATAGATTGCAACGTCACAAGTTGCATGGAAATACATACACCTTTAAGCGGTGTATGCATCAATCAGAATAAAAACATCTCACCGAAGGTACGCTCAAAGTCAGCACGTATTTACACACGAGTGGAAAATTCCTTCGGGATGTTTTTTTTTATTCTAGACGAAGAACGTCGAATCAATTAGGTAAGACAACGCACCTCGGGGGCGGGACTTATCCCGATCACGCGGATCAAACGACGCGTGATTTACCCGCGTTTGAACCGAATTTGGTCTTTTGAGTTGCGGCCGCAATTTCGAGCCGCCGTTTTCTTTTACGCACCTAGCAGGTAAAGTGCCGCATCTCCATGCGACACTTACTTTTCGACTTCCCAACTGACCAGACTTAAAACTTTAACTCCTCAACGTGACGCCGAGCACCTGTAGTCTCACTGGACATTGTGAGAGTACACACCCAAGGTACTTTGTGAGTATGCATTAATTCGTTTCCATCATAGGTCTCCAGGATTAACGCTTCGGCAGAAACTGGGAAGCGGACACACCGTCCGCTTTTGACCTCGCGTAACATTTTTCTTGCGGAACTACGCACGTAAAAGACAAAGGACAGGTTCCCTTTGTCCCGTGGACCTGGCGTAGCCAGTAGTACATGGGTTGTCGCGAAGGAAAGCAAGAAACGGGATTAATGATTAACCTCTACTTAGTATTATTTCGCTTTTCTTCAATTGAGTTAATTGTTTCATATCGGTCTATAGCCGTGCACTATAGTATGCCTTTAGCATAATATCCTGCCCGGACCCTTCTGGGAAATACTACGAAACAGTCTAGCGTAAAATAATTCGAATGAACTTCATTCATTCATAGTTTCGGTATTGGCCCTTATGCGCGTCACGCTTCTCAGAAATTGCTCGCGTGCCTCGTACCTTCGTGGAAACCTACCTAAACAAATTGTACTCGACTGCCCTAGATTTTGTACTCGACCAAATAAATAAAACACGTCACACGTATCGTGACCTAAGTTTACTGTTGATTTAATATACCTTTTTACTCTTCCTGCAAAGATCCTCCTGCTGTCCTTGATCTAACCTTGTTAATGCATTGCAACGCATTTAGCTAGGCACGATCAACACTTATTATTATATTATAAATAAGAAAAGAACTCGCAAGATGTTGAGTATTAAATGACCAATTTTTAGAAATTTCTTTTAGAAATTCTTTTTATCTCCCTCATTTCTAATCAATAAAAGTAATTTTAGCATGCAATACACTACAAATAAATATAATATACTCTCTAAAATGTAATAAGGATTTCTTACGCATCGAGCTCAGCACATTTTATAACGCTTTGGTAGATAATCTCCATCAATAAATTCATGAATGATGTTAACTTTGCAATTATACGGGATGACTTCTTTTTTATTTTTTGAATAATGTCTCCATATGACTTATCTAGCTCTAGAAACCGATTAATATAAAATAATTAAAAATATGTTTCAATATTTTAGATACCTTATATAGGTGTATATATAATATAGGTATGTTATCTCGGAAAAAGTTGTAAAGGTAAAATTAGCATAAAAAGGTTTTTTCTCGTCGTATTATTCTTCTAATTAATTTTCGAATAAAAAGTATTAATGTACTTGAAAATTGTGGATTCATTTATTTTTAATAATATAAGGGGTCTAACAACTAGATAGAAAATGCCATGTATTATCATCATATATTAAAACAAATAAATGTACTACAATCTAATACGGTAATATTCATTTAAAGTTAATTTATACATTTCTAAAATATATAAAAAAATTCATTAAAAACCTTGCATGCAATGCACGTTCAAACATTGATAAAACCTTCTGTATTTGTCTATTCGAAATTCTAATTAAACACTAATAAGTAAAAATAAATCAAAGAGTATATAATTTAAGAAATTAAATATAATTCTTTTGTTTTTTCCTATTTCTAACCATTAACTCATTTTCCTATCTTTCCAAATAAAAGACAGTGAGAACCATAAAGAATTTTATACTCTGTCCCCTGGACCGTTGATCCGATTGGAAGAGTCAGTAGAAATTCTATGGCAATCTATGAAATTTATACATTCCTTTAATAACAAACTTTCCACTTTTGTCGTTTACCATAAATAGAAACTGCATTGAATTGTATATGAATGTATGTAGTTCTCTGTTACATGAAACACAAAATTCCTCATAATCATATCATTTCCCTAGCTATACGATCGAAAGATTGTGGCTAAAAAACGAGAAGAATTATCTATACAATTTTGTTAATCCTGTCTAGGACATGACATAATATTATGCCCATAATAAATATATGAAAACATGTAAACCCTATATCGGTATAGTGCACTTCGTATAAACACTAATACATTTGCACGATATCGTATGAATATATTCAGAAATATATTAATTTATATTTATACCTTTATACATATATGTAATATAAATTTTTATACATATTATATTTTGAGTTGGCTGGAATTTTATATCTAATCTTGAGTTAACCGGTTCATGAAATCTGATTTTGAATTGGTTAGTTTTTTAAATCTCTTTTTGAATTGGCAGGTTTTTCCTCCAGGACGTCGATACGTTAGCGCCTGGATAGGTCGTATGATGTGTATGTAAGGCATAGGACAACCATACCCCCGCCAGACACTGAATACCGTTTTTCCCGGTATATTATGAGCTGGTAAGCTCTAGCCCTCCATAACTATCCAGGCGATAAGGAATCCTTGAATTAATGGAGAATAAAAATATGTTTATAGGGTATGTGTTTGGAGACACCGTCTGTACCGACAGCGAGGCGCTAATGGAAATAACAGCTTCAGCTACGTAAAGTTTAGAGCTACCGACGCCCCGGCCGAGCGGCCATGTTAGGAAGTAGAGTGGTAGTCCTGAAAGATGTGCGATAGCGAATAGAGCCTCGACACTCCATGTTTCTGAACATGCTCGTGAAGAGACGTTCCTCTCGGACAAGATTTAGTAGAGTAAATTTGGGAGTTTTTGATTGATTTAAATAAAATGTAAGAAAAGTAGAATTTTGATGAGAGACAAGCGCATAAAATATACGTATCTCGGTATGTATATTTCGCTTTTAGCGTGCGTCTTTATATCAAAATATTGATATAGATGAAATAGATAAATAACTTTCAGAGACAATATACAATAATAACTTGTAATGGAAATATCATATAACTTTAAATCTAAGTGCTGTCAACAAAAAATATACACACGCTCGAAGGAAAAATGAGAGCAGTAATCGCTGCAAGAATGTTATTAATGAAATAACACTACTAATATATAAGGAAAAGAAGTGTTTTTTTTCTATTACGGACATTCTACAGCATATATTATTATAATTAGAAAGAAATAGTTTTTATGATAATGATAATTATATTGAAAACAAAAACAAAAAATAATGTATAAAAAATGTTTAAATAATAATGTGAATGGTATCAAGTGAGATATCATTCGAAGCGTAATTTTAAGAGGAGTAATATAAAAACACAAAAAATCTACTTAAACAACAAAATAAACAAAAACATGAATATAAATATAATAACGAAGTTTTAAGATAAGCGAGTGCCACCGAGGGGAAAACCGCGGTACTGCTAGAGAGTGAGAGGAACGCAGAGCAGGAAGAGGACCGGAAGAGACAGGAATAAAACCTTAGGAAAATTCGCAATAGGTCAACGTCCAAAATAGAGGGCGCCGAACTTGGGCTAGTATGGGTGGGCCTTGTGCAAGTAGACATTGGGGAGATCAAAGGTTGGAAAAGCGAAATTGTAAAAGTAGTTTCGTTCCGAACACTCAACCAAAGAGGTTGTGTGTAAATAAAAAATATAATGAGTCTGTTCCGAACACTCAACCAAGAAGGTTGAGTGCAAATTACAGTAACTTGTAAGACCGTTTGAGACATCCTATCAAGGAGGTTAAATATATAAATTTAACTAATAAACTGCAACACTAATACTCACAAAAACAAAAAAACAGACATTTATTTCAATTGAGCAGTTATCCACAAATAAGTAGATCCTCATAAAAATTTATAAAATATTTTTCGGGTTGGGGTATTCTGAATTTCCTTTAATTTTCAAATGTGCCGAAGAGAAACATAGTATACAGGGGAGAATATTTAATGGAAGGTGCAGGGTTGACTGCACGGCAGATATTGCTGTACTTTTGACATACACCGAAAATAAAATTTTCGTTAGTGTGGGTGGGGGATTTATTATGTTGTGAATCGTGATTATTTTTATCATTCCGATTAGCAAGCGTCTCTGTCTTGAACTATTTAGTTCAAAAAAGAGGAAAGCTTACGTAATTAATAACAACGTAACACTATTCCATTCGCTTTTTCGCTGTAGTATGTACGTACTCATTATAACCCAATCACACCCTTGCCTTACTCTAAGAGAATCAATCTTACAGATTTAGGATATATCAAAATAACCAGTAAAAATTAAACAGTTTTTTAATGTATGCAATTAAATCAAATAATCTCACCTTTTGTTAAACAGTTCTTATAATAATTAATATTTTTTGTTGTAAATTTATATTCCAAACTTGAAATGGAGTTCTTATTTCTAAGTGGAAATCTCCATTTAGTAACAGCTATTACATAACCCACTTTCGGTACATAAACTAAATGATAATTTTTAATTTCAGGTGGTAATGACACCACATCGGCTTTTGATATAGTCGATAGTGTATCTCCTAAATTTAAATAAATGCTAATTACTGAAAAATAAAGAAAAAAAGAGTCATACTAGTAATTTCAACTAGTTAAATCATATTTTTAGCTGGAAATCTAAGCAAAAATGATGTTCTGAATACATCGTAAATTAATGTTTTTTCGCCAATTCGGCTAAAATATGCATATGTAGAAATATCAGAGGATTTATACACAGTAACGTATTTATTTATATAAAGTATTGGTTTGTTTATAGTAACATAATTATTTAAATAGTGCCACGGAAAAAAGAAAAACAGTTTTGATATTGAATGACAAATTTTCTGCTGGAAAGATATATGCGATAAAACGTATCATTTCAAGATGCTTCTTCGTCTTCGTGTATATTTATTGTCTTTGATAACATTATCTGTTGCATCATAACAATGTAAAAATATCACACCAGATTATATAATAATTATATTTAATTAATTCCTTACTTTCAAAAAACTTTGTCACTACATTGTAACATCCAGCAAATTTTATTATCGACAACATCAGCAGCAACAATATTAAGATATAACTACGAAGAACAGCACCAGTTAACAAGTCATCTTCAGCTCAGCATTAGACCATAGGATAAATTTACGAATTAGTATTATAAGAAAGAATTCCACAATCATAATCAGACAGTCTTAATAAGTATCTCAAATCAATCAATCAACAAATTAGAATTAATTATAACTAAATGTAAATTATTAATAATACTATTCACTTACATATTTCAATAAGTGATATAGAATTGTTAATAATAATTAAGAATGTCAAAATTATCATTAAGCAATTGTATTTATTTCTACAAGACGCTCAAGAAATTGTAAACGTTGACATTTTTTTAACTGACCTAAAGACTTCCGCAATTTAAGCATTAGCTTGCAATTTCAAATTCTATAACGATTAATGTCTCTTTAAATGCTCATGGTTCGGAGAAATGCAACCTTGCTTTCATAGACCTTACCTTGCATTTTTGATTACAATTTTTGTTTACGTTGTCACTTGTGAACCGCGTATAAATAGTGCCATTCGGTTCGGTTAAAGACAGTACAAGAAGTCAAAACAGTTCAAGCAGTCCAATAAGTTCAATAAGTTCAATAAACAATCAGGAAAAAGTTAAATAAAAAGTTAAAGTCAAGCCAAGTTCAAATTTTAAAAATATATTCAAACTGAGCTAAAGCCAGAGTTTTAATAAGTAATAAAAGTGTCAACTATTACAACTTCAAGAGTGAGTAAACATAACATTTACTGAAATTTTAATTAAATACTAATAAGTAAAAATAAATCAAAGAGTATATAATTTAAAATTAAATATAATTTTTTTTCCTATCCATTAAACCATTTTCCTATCTTTCCAAATAAAAGACAGAGAGAACCATAAGGAATTCTATACGAATGTATGTAGTTCTCTGTTATATGAAACACAAAATTCCTCATAATCATATCATTTCCCTAGCTATACGATCGAAAGATTGTGGCTAAAAAACCCGAAAATTATATATATAATTTTGTCAAACCTGTCTAGGACGTGACAACATTATCTAACTTTACTTGTCAAATTGTAGATATAAGCATCTAAATAGATTTCTTTATTTTTTTAAAAATGTTTTCTTATTCACGAAAGAAAAACATACATTAAGCCGACTCATCGAATTCAATACCTTGTAAAATGTATTTTCCCGGCTTAAGCTGATTTATTATTTATTATTTTAAGGATTATAAATAGGCAAAATATGACACACGTGTACATCATAAACGGCGTACGCGACGAGAGTAACTATTTATGGCTCTCGACCTTTTTTTATGAGATCTCTCTCTACGGCGCATATGCCTTATTTTCCTTCCTTCCAAACAAAAACAATTGCTCGTCTCCTCCAATAGAACTTAAACTCATTTAAGAACCTCCTTCATTGCCCTTCCACTCGCCTCGACTTTCTGTCCCTCCGAATTATCATGTTGGTTGACAAAATGTGATCAGATTTGCTGAACGCACTATACTAAAATTTCTAAAGTCTGAGTGCACCTTTTAGCTAGATTTCATGTATTGTCTGTATTTATTATAATAAACAAGTATTTCTTTTAAGAAAAAAACTACAAATTGTTTTGTCATTATCTTGAAAAAGATATCTCAACCAGCCGTGTAAAAGTACCTGGCGCACGGCAGAAGCGCATTGATGTGACCTTGCATTAGCTTCAACATTGTCCTTATAAAATACGCTGCGTAATTAGATTTGCCATCGTTCGTGCACGGTTTCAATATTAATTAGAAAGGATGATAATGAAGAGCAAACAGGAGGAATACATAATCGTCGCAGATAACGACAATCAGTTCTGAAGTTATACCAAATCTATTACCAGGCCTTTACCCCAAACGGCCTCCAGACCTCTAGTATCAGTATATTGTTCAGCCTCATGAGTGAGCATTTTTAGAGTAGCTCAATGTGCATATTAAGGTTGTTGATATTGAGGTGCATGTAGTGCAAATATACGCGGGTTTGCCGATTGCTTAGTTTGTGAAACATAAGTATGTTACAAATACATGCACTGTCGTAAAGGCTGCGGCACATGTAGATCAGCTACGGTCTCGCTACGGTCGCGTTGTGCCACCACGGCGGAGTGCGTAAAAATTCTGTCACAATGATGTCATAACTACAACATTTGTGCAGAGCACGCGTGGCCTGAAAATGTCCAGCATGCAATGTTTATAGGGTTAAGAGGATATTAGAGTTAATTAAGGGAATATAAGAGTGAATACGCGAATAATTGACAATTATGCAAAAATATACTACATTACTAATCAGATCTGTGAAGAAGAGTCTATCGTAAATGCTCACCTAAGATATACTGAGATATGTTTCCTGTAGATACTCGCATAAAACTGACTTGGTGAGTCCTAAATTTGGGCCATTGTATACTTATGGCCGTAGGTATTTTGGATAGAAATGAGGTATATTAGATTGACGGTTCTGCTCTTGACTATCTCTTCTTTTTCCGTATCTGCGTTATTTTTTAAAGGTTTCTTGTATAATTAGGTGTACTGTTTTTCTCCTGGTTGATTTATGATCCATACATATGGAAATGAACGATTAGCGTTTTGGGCGTGTAAAAACGCCCTTACTTTTCTACCTACTCTACATATATAAATGTAGATCTATATATATGCTCGGTCCCAACCACACTATACTATTTTATTGGCCCACGCACGGTATTGGGAAGATACGCATCAGTGTGCGTAAGCGTTGGTATGTAAGAGAATAGGCTCATGTGGCAAGCAACATAAGGACAAGCAATCGAGCGCCGTTGATTTCGTATAACAAGCTCAGGATTCGATCCGTCGAGACGACAGTCACATGCCCTAACCACGGGGCCAAATCAGCACTGCTTACGCCTGTCTTAATTACTACCGGGAGCGGGTCTCATTACCCATTATAACTCCCCGCCAGAGTCGAATTATCGTCCTCGTTTTGACTCTGCCACACATCTTCTTTTTGTATTACGAAGGTATTCCATAGTTGATTAATTTCCAATAATTCAGGGTATATTCGACTCAAAGCGGCGATGTGCATTGAGGGAAGTGAGCTTAGCCATGTCCTGGAGGTAAATAGCTTTCACTTCCCCTCATCTCGAAGCAATGGCGGGGGAATTTTTTCTCCTCAATGACTGCAGAAAACCATCGGAATAACTTGAGACCAAAAAAAATCTACGCAGATTTTCACCCTGATAATAATAGTATATGTATGTTGTATTGTTTCTAGGTAACCCTTTATATATTTTGTTGGTGCATCATTGATGGGAAAAAATTTTCAAGGTAAATTATTTTTAAAAAATGTTAATGTGGTTTTAAGAGGATAAGAACCGTTTGAAATGCGAATTACTAAATTAAAAAAATAAATTATTTATATTAATGTAATTATAATTGACATTTATTTTAATTAAATCTAATTATTAAATTTACACTATTTAGAAGGTTTATTTTCAAGTCTAATCATTCTAAAATTAAGAAGAAATTTAACATTCTACAGTGTGTGATTTTTTTGAATAATTGGTTCACAGCCCAGCTTTTTATTTTTAACAATTTTTCTAATCATTCAATTAAAAATCTCTACATTTATACTGAAAGGAGTGCATTAAAGAGTATTCCTACCAAGTTTAAGCTCAATCTATCCATTGTTGTAACTAGTTATCGAAATCGAGCAGGACATCGTGTAAAAAAAGAAAGAATCGGTAACAGTCAACGATAATACGCGTAGTCCTATGCGCGACATTGCCGATCAATTAGACACAGTTAATGGGACCAAGCGACGCTTATCTCAAGGTATAGAAATCAGTCTATTACCAGCGTCGGGTGCTAGCAGTTTAGCACTGTAGAATGATTAAAAAATATTTACTGCTTGTATACGCTTATTACGAATTGTATAAATTTGTGCGCTTCTCGCCTGAGACTATTCGTGCGACTCCTCCTGTGGCGTACGACCTGCTGCTCGTACGATGGACACCTCGTGCGGCAATTACTCCGAGAAGCAACGAAACTTCGAACGATCGAGGACGACAACAAATCCCGGCTTACTCAGGTTTTCGGGTGATCTCGCTCTATCTCTCTCTCTCTCTCTTTATTAATATCTAAGTTAGGCAGGCGTACCCCCACGACGGTTGCCACCTTGACGTTGTGCCCATTCGCAAAATGGGCCGGTGTGGGGGCTCGTCTGACGGTTCTGGGGCTGTACTGGCTTCGGACCAGGAGATGGGGTCCTGGAAACCAGGGAAAGGGGGTGGGGAGTGATCGCCGGTGAAACGGGGTGAACGACACACACCCTAGTACCTGGCGGTAGGGGTCCCTGAGTCACGGGATCCCCTTAAAAAGGGCTCTCCCGGTTAGGCTCTTCCCGGGACGCTGCTGGGACACGGCCCCTTCTCCTCGAAACAGAGGGGGAGGGTACGTGATCAGCCTGACGGACCGGTCAGAGGCTAGGAGCAACCATCCAACCAGGTCGAGACGACTCGACAGGTTGGATACACGAAAACGGTACAATTACACGTTAATTTCACACACACAACACATTACACTACAGAACATACCACATGAGTCGTCCCCCCAAGCTAGACGGTGTGAGCCATCGTGCCTAGCTAGCTCTCTTGGCACCCGGGGTTAGACGGTGTCGCTAACGATGCCTTGGGGATACCGGGCGCCCTCACCTCGTATCTAGCCTTACCACCGTATGAGGCTCTGCGGTGGCGGACCGCATACTTCCTCACTACTCGTGGGACTTTTATGGAGAAATTTCTAAAAAGAACCAATAATTGCGAGGGGAGGGGAGGTGACGATTCCTCCAGCGGGGCGGCAACGCCCAGTCTGGAGGGAAAGGAACCCCCCTCCTCTACCTCGTTGGAGACAGGGGGGACTTCGGTCGGACCCATCTCTGGCGAGGGGGAGTACGGGGTGGCACCGAACAGGGGCTCGTTAGAGAACCAGGGAGGCGCCACCTCTGAATCGGCTATGGGGCTGAAGGAGGGCTCTTCGGAGAACTCTCGAGGAACCGTAGTCGAGAGTCGCCTGACGCAGGGTCCGAGCCGGAAGGTCTCTGGGGCCCAAAGGCGTAAGATCCTGCGTCAGAAGCAGAGACAGGAAGGGAAAGGAGCCGAGACCTCGGGGTCTGAAAACCCCAGGAATCGGGGAAGTTCCCATCCTGGAACATCGGGGGCAGGGGCCTCTAAGATCCAGACCGGCAAACGCCGCAAAGGATCTAATGAGACCCCTCCCATCAACAGGACTGCGGCCAAGAGGTCGAACCTGGAGCATGGCCTCACCGCGGCGAGGTTGGTTGACCCGTTGACGAGGGTCCTCGTGGGGGAGGGATACCCCGATGAAGAGCTGAATCATCATCATTTAGCTCTCATCAACGAGGCGGTCGAGGCTGAGATCTTCAAGATCGAGGCTGGACCGTTTCCCTCCTTCCAGGACTGCTTCGTTAAGTTAGGGGCAGTCATCGTGGTGGCGGAGAATGAATTCTCAAGGGACTGGCTGGAGGTAATTGCCCCCATTCTGCGTCCTTGGGAAGGAGCCAAACTGGCACTGTCTGAGGTGTCTGTGCTTAAGAAACCTCACCGGGCCACCATCCGGATCCCTGGTAACAGGATCAGTCCGGAGGTGGCTCTGGGGCGGATTGGGCGCAGGCACCCGGACCTTGCCGTCGCGAAGTGGCGGGTGCTAGCTGAGGAAACAAGGGAGGGACCAGAGTGTGGTACCTTCATTGTTCTCAGCATCCCCGATGCGTGCCTGCGGGTCCTTAAGAGCCGCGGGTACAGGGTACAATGGGGCCTGGGAACCATCCTCGTGAGGGTGGGCGAAGGCCCCAGGGGACAGGGCACGGGTGGCTCCGCACCGACCTAACCTCTATGGCTAGCGTCGGGGTGGCATTCACTCAGATTAACTTGCACCACAGCAAAGGTGCTTCGGCTGTTCTGGCCAGACGCCTTGCTGAGGTGCACACAGGCATATGCCTTATCCAAGAACCTTGGGTGGTTGCGGGCCGTATTAGGGGGCTAGCTGGGGTTGGTCGTCTCTTTAGAGACCCGACGAACAGCACCCCGAGGGCGTGCATCATCGTCAAGGGGTTGGAAGCAACGCTACTGCCGTCCCGGTGTAGCGGCGACCTCGCTGTCGTTAGGGCTAGTCTCCCAATGGGAGACTCAATAAAGGAGGTAGTCATTGCATCTGGCTACTTCCCCTACGACGCCGAGGACGAACCCCCACCGAGGGAGGTTCAGGAACTAGTGGAGTGGTGCCAGGAGGGAAACACTCCACTCCTCCTATCGTGCGATGCCAACGCGCATCACACAGTATGGGGTAGCACAGATATCAACAGTAGAGGTGAATCTCTACTACAATATCTGGTCACAACAAATCTTTGTATTCTGAACAGGGGAGTACCGGCTACGTTGGTCAACTGGCTGGGGAACATGCTGAGCTGCAGGAAAGTCGTCTCCACGTTGGGGACAAAAACCATTACAGGAAGGGTCAGTAGTGGCTGTGCGCAGGGCGGCGTTCTGTCCCCTACCATCTGGTGCCTGGTGGCTAACGGGCTGCTAGAAGCGCTTGATGGGGGAGGGTATAGCGCCCAAGCCTATGTGGACGACTTTCTGATCCTTGTTAAAGGCAGTTGCATTGACTTAGCTATGGACACGATGCAACTAGCGTTAAAGAAAGTGGAAAGATGGTGCAGCTCCACGGGGCTCTCAGTTAACCCGAGTAAAATCGAGCTGGTCATCTTTACACGGAAATATAAGATTCACCGCTATAGGGCCCCGAGGCTTCAGGGCAAGATACTAGAGGTGAAGGATTCGGCTAAATATCTAGGGGTAACCCTCGATAAAAAGCTCAATTGGAAGGAACATCTCTCGGTCCAATGTAACAAGGTAATTACGGCCTTCTAGACCTGTAGAAGGGCCTCCAGCAGCACCTGGGGACTTAGCCCCAAGATGGTTCTCTGGCTCTACAGGGCTGTACTCCTGCCCAGACTTGCATACGCCTCCGTGGTCTGGTGGCCTAGGGTGGAGCAGGTTGGGGCGGAAAGGGCACTGGAAAGAATAAGGGGACTCATACTTAGAGGAGCCACGGGTGCAAGACGCACAACTCCAACTAAGGTACTCGGTCTACTGGCTGGGGTGGAGCCTATACACCTCGCCATCATTGGCGAGGCGGCGAAGACGGCCTATAGATTAAATGCCCAGGGCAAATGGAGGCCAGGCACACGATACACCCGATTACCCAGGGTGTTGACATCCGATCCAGAAATTAACATGAGGACGGATATTATTATTCCAAGAGTTACCTTTGGAAGAAGATACACGGTGGAGGTGCCTAGCAGGGAGGACTGGAACACGAAACGGGACACCCTGCCGGGCAGCGGAGAAATCTGGTATACAGATGGATCCAAGACCGCTAAGGGAACAGGGGCGGGATACTATTGTCGCAGGGACGGAAGGGGCACTTCTCTTCCACTGGGGCAGTACGCCACCGTCTTTCAATCCGAAGTTGTAGCAATCATGTCCTGTGCCCAGAGGATTCTAGAACTCGAGACACGGGACAAGCATATCAGCATCTGTTCTGATACCCGGGCAGCGCTGGGGGCGTTGGAAACTCACCGAACCGCCTCGGCGCTTGTCTGGGACTGTAAGAAGACGCTCAACAAACTGGCCCTTTACAATAGGGTCAGGCTATTATGGGTGCCGTGACACACTGGCATCAAGGGCAATGAGGTCGCTGACAGACTAGCCGCTCTGGGAGCAGGGACCTGCCTACCGGGTCGAGAACCCTCGATCGGGGCGCCTAGGTGCCTAGCCGTGGGGAGGATACTGGAATGGGTCAGGGACAAGCACACCGGAAGCTGGCTGGAAAGTCGCGACTGCAGACACTCCAGGATGATGATTGGCCCGGTACTGAATAAAGAGTCGAGTCACTGCATGACTGGCAACAGCAGGAGGAACTCCAGATGTTTAGCCCAGATCATATCTGGTCATGGGCGACTTAGACACTTTGGAAATAAAACAGGTGGTGAAGAACTGGGCGCGTGTAGGTGGTGCGGGTCGGAGGAAGAAACTCCTGCTCACATCATGACACGATGCCTGGGCTTCTGCAACCTCAGGAACCAACTACTAGGGGACTTTTTCATAGACCCACAGGAGATAAGGCTCGCCAACTCGGGCGCCATTCTCTCGTTCTGGAGAATGGCTGGTCTGCCGGAGTAGCTTGAGCAACTTCAGGGAATCGTACAATGGGCGCACAGCCTACGTGCCGGGGCCGTTTGAGGTCCCTCCCAGATGAATAATAATAATAATAATAATAATAATAGGCAGGCATACTGATTCGTGAATTTTGCGAATAAGGTGCCCGTTACAATTTATACCATAAGGAGAATATGTAATGAGATTACATTCAAACATCAATTTAAAACTTTCTCTTCTAATTAATTATTCAAATACACTATAATTTAATTAAAATTAATTAACAATTTAGGGAATAGATAGTTTGATCCTAAAGTTCTACATAAATTTGCTGTCGATAAGTTATACTGCCTATGTTAATAAACTTACATTTATCTAGAGTTTTATCAATGCCGTGATTTATTATTAGCTGTTTTTGAAGATTACTTTTAGTAAAATCAATTGTATATTCTATAAGGTATTTCCAGATTCTCATATTATCTGTCATAATATTCGAAATTTTTTCGAATATTTTTGGACCTGTTTTATTCATTCTGCTTAGTTCTAGTATTCCTATTAAAGCATTCAATGTCTGCAAATTACATGTAAATTATAAGAATGCATATTAAACATTATATTATCTTTGAAATTTAATGTCAATTAATAATAATAAATATTTTAGGTTTTATCTTATTTTCCTGTTGTTTGAGCCAGAACTAAGATTTCCCATTCACGTCCGAACTGTTAAAATTAATTCGTATTTGAAAGAAAGAAAAAAAATTCCATCGGCATTAATTAGTTTTGTTCGAAAAGAATTTTATTTATGAGTTATGATCAATATATTGCGAAAACATACTATAAAATATAAGATTAAAAACTTTATTATTCTGAAAATTGTTGGACAAACGGCTTACTTTTGCCATAGGTGACGGTAATAAGGTAGTCGAACTTTGTTCATTCGAACATAAATAAAATGGCCTTACTAGAGTCTTAAGAAAGAACGTAGTAGAACGTTGTGAAAAAAATAGCTACTTACAATTTAATAATGATAGATGTCAGTTAGTGACTTAGATGACACAATCCACCCAGAGAGAAGTTCAGACTCAATGAAGTAGGAATAAAATCCTCACAAGAATGGTTGTTAATCCAAATAATGCCTACATAATAACAAATTTTGTTTCCAAAGATCACATAGATCAGTGATAGACGAGATATGTGTATAGTAGTAATTCAATATAACCGCCTCAACTCTCACATGAGCAAAATGTAAAGAAAATTCTGATAAGGTAAATGTGATCTTCAAAATCTTTTATACAGTCAGAGGCCACAGTACACGAGGAGCTGCAGTTAACTACTGATGGTACTTCTATATAGGTGTAACTGTCTTAGATGGTCGAGCCTATTAATGGCGTCAGTAATGTCAATATTGAGAGTGATAAAGGAATTTTTTAAAAATGAGCGAAACATGAAAAGTGTTTAGTATGAAACGATAATAGAGAGAGAGATTGATTTGATTCATTTGAAAAAATTATTAATGGGACATTATGTTGTACAGTTTATAGAATAATATAATTTTATAGTAATATGCTTAAAATTAATGAGGAAAGTAGGTGAGAGATAAGAATGAAAATGTTTATGAATGAGTAACATTAATTATTACCAGCTGGTCTATTCTTTCTTAAACAGACAAGAGAATAGATGTTTTATGAAGATGGAGATTGACGTGATGTTTCTGAGAGATGAAGGTAATGATTCCAGAGTGACGCTGATGAGATATGAAAAGAGTTTTTCAATTTCTCAGTGGTTATAAGTGGTTATAAGTGGTATCCCGGGTTTTCACCTCATCCCTCTCAGGTCTGAGAGAGACGTGAGCATCGTAATATGCAATGATATCTGGGAACTGCAATATTATTAGAAATCGTTCTAAGGAAAACATCTCGCAAAATACTTGCGTCTGTCGGCGATGGCGAGCCAATTTACGCACGCCTGAGTGGAGTGATATGCTCATTTCTTCTAGCACAAGTATACGACAGTTTACAAGTCTTTGTAGTCTAGTGTTTAGTGCACTATTAATGTCAAAGTATGCTAATGCACAGTAGTATATGCGAGGAAAAAGCAGTGCAGAGATCAAATGTTTGCGCAGCCTTTGATCGGTACTATTCCTGAAGAAATTCAGTCAGACTGCTGTTGCATACAGATGCAAAATAAGCCAATAGATCATTGTAGAGTCTAGATCTGCGGAACCGCCTATATAGTCGATCTCGATCAGATACAAGCCCCCGAAATTCCCTTGTGTAATGAATGAGGCGTGATGTTCAGTGATATCTGAGAGTCTTTTATTTGAGATGGTGATGCGTTCGTCAAGTATTAGGTAGCGAAATTTATCTCGTCTTGATCACTCAGAGATGCAATCAAGTATGCTTGATTGATCACTTTGTAAACTCTGTATGTGAATGGTGTGTTATGAGTGGTTTCGTCACATGGCGTGTGCGTAGGTATGTCAAGTGTGGCCGTTATTAAGTCGTGTCCATTTATATAAATATAATGTCAAAATATAAATGTATAAATATAAATGGACACGACTGTGTCTTCCAATGCGACATCAATCTTCTCGTCAATTATGTGGAGATCAAGCCAGGAATGCAACAGATGTTCCTATCGTGTATAATGATGCGTGGCACCATGTGGTATCAACCATATCGAGTTTTCCTTTATGAAGGAGCGCACGAATTCAGCATTAGCATTAGATGATAGTTGATTAGCATTAAAATCACCCAAGATTATCTTATAGTTACAATTATAGAAGTGAGTCATGAGCTCCTCAATGAGGGTATTAACAGATCCGCTTAAGAAATGGGTGTGAGGTGGTCGATATACAACTGCTACGAATACTGGTAAAATACCGAATGCTGTTACTTCACAGTGCAGGAACCTTGGATTTTCTGGTCTACCGGCCCAGTTACCGTTAGAGGAAGAGATGATACGTGGAGTCAGTTATTAATGAATATAAAGGGCCACTCCTAAGCAGTGTGTCTAAGCAGTGTGTAGCCCATAGTGTTAGGGATATCACCTGCTCTGTCATCTAGCCAGGTCTCAGTTACAGTCATTACGTGATAGGAAGGACAAGTGGACAAAAAGAGTCTAACCGCCTCAATGTAACCCTACAGTGAGTTTGCATTAAAATGGCAGACCCTGAATCTCCACTGAGATTAGATGAATTGACTGATGTTAAAGTGAGAGATGATTGAGGTGCACAAGAAGGTACGAGATGATAAGTACGATAAAAGCATGGTGGCTTGATCTTCTTTCTTCTTTTTAATTAAAACTTGTCCATCACGTACAGAAGTCTGCAAACCTTTCGACCTCGCTACTTTATAATCCTCTATTTCGAGATGCTAAAGAAGGCGAGACAACATTTTATTGATGTTAATCAAGCCGGCTAAGGCCGGTTGCAGGGCCCTAGATGCACCAAAACATTCAGCTGGGATGGAGACCGCCTTGAGGACCTTGAATCTGCTTATTTTTTCGCGTAATACGCGACAAGTCAGCTGTGGTGATTTCAAGGACATAGCTATTGATGGAGGTTTTGCTCTTTATGACGTTGTTTCTGCCGTGGATGTTGTTACTGTTTTTGCTGCTGATGCTGAGTTATAGGTTGAGGTAGTGTGAGGTGAGGTGTTCATAACCCTAGCTAATTTCATGTCCGTCAGCTGTACATCAGGGAAGATATGATGTAGAACAATACCAGACAGTACCAAATAAGATAACTCATCTCCTTGCTGAGGGTGTTGAGTTCCTAGCAGTACAATCTGGCTCTTAAGCATGCGAATTTCTTGTTGGCTGTTGTGAATGTTGTAGGTGCCGCATTATCAACCACGCTGCAGGCTAGCTGCTGTTTGAGATTATCCAGCTCCAACCTAAGCGAGGTGATTTCTTCATTTGTAGATACTTATTCATGATGTGAATTAGTGATGTTAATGTGAGCAGAGTAGACATTTATGTGTCTTGTGCTGGAGTTCAATTATCAGGTGTTATAGCCAGTGGACAGGAAGGTAATGGTGAGAGAGGTCTTGAAGAGTTTGCCCGACAGGTAGAGACCAAGGGAAACGCAGATTGTGATGATGACGTCTGCGAAATTGATGGAACTACAATAACTATAGGGATTTTAGAACGACGTCAAACACATTCTAAGCATGCAGTGACCATACGACCAAAATGTGTAATTGCACTGATTTGAATGCACCTCGTATGATAAAATTTATCACAAATATCGCATTGCGTGGGGTCTTTGGCCTTGAATTTAAGGCCACAATGACTACATGTTTTGTAGTTAGAAATTATCTTCATTCGCACCCGACATATTTGTAAGATGTTGCCACATGGAAATAGAGATGTAAAAGTGGCGAGTGATAACAATGTATATAAGACTTAATATTAGAAATGAGATGTTGTAGACGAGGTAAGGCCTCTTAAGTGAGCTAGTGAAGTGTCACACTGTAATTATTTAAAAGTTATAGACAAAGTTTATTGTTTCAGTGTGTTAGAAATCAGGCTTAATGTTTTCGATGATGGTGAAAACGAGGCTTAATACTGTTGTATATACGAAGTTAAATGCTCTTGTCGACAGTGTACATGAAAAATTTGTAGTGTTATTTTGTAGACGTGCAGTTGATGTACAGTTGATGTGTAGCTTGTAAGTTATGAGTGTAGCAGAGTGGAAAATTCAATCCTCCAGGCTCAATAAAAAATACCCAAGACAGATTTTTGGGCTAGAAGCTTCAGAGCCAATTGGAGGATGTTCCGACTGTACATAAAACACTCAGCGAATGCGATGTGAATTAGTTTATGAAGAAATAAAGGGGAGTGATTAGGACGTAGACTAATCACTTACTGGCTTAGCTTAGAGGGGACAGAGTGACACAGTGTGGATGTTTCTAGTTTACGCTTCGTTAGGGGCTATAGAAAATGGTTTTGTATGCAACTTCCTAATATCTTGAGGTTCTACCGTAGGATGTGAATGAAAGAGAATCTGTTATCTCAGTCGAAGGTGTTATCAGATACTGCATGAATGTAGTTGCTATTGTCTTCTGCATGATGCATCAGCACCATAGTAAATGACCGCGCGAATCCTGCCTTCTTACGGGCGCTCGCTCGTTCATTGAACGCTGTATTGTGGTTTTGACGTATTGTAGTTTAATTAATAAATGTCTGTATTTTTTGTGAACTCCAATGATATATTATTAATAATGATTATTAACCATCGTTACTTATCAAAATGTTATGAAACATCATACATATTTTCATTTTTAACAAATTTATTTAGAATGAAATTTTACTGTTTAGATAAAGATACGTAATTATTGGGGAAGAAAAATTTTTTGGATTTTGAAGATTAACGTTTTGTTTTTTTTACGTTAAAGAAGTCTCTTAACTTCGTTTAAAGTTACGTTTTTTTTGGTTTTGAAGATTAAAATTTGATTACGTAATGTGTTTCAACATAAAAAATTTCATGCATATACCTTCGATGAATACAAAAGTGTCAATGAAGATTAGTAATCAAATATGATTTGTAATCAATTGTGTATTAAGCTGCACTAAATACATTTATAAGAGTCTTATAAGTTTATCCAGGTTGACTATGAAACAAATTAATCAATTTCTACACAATTTCTTATGAATAACACTAACGTTTATCGTTGAAAGTCATTAAGATCGTCTGAGTTAGTTTTGAAAAGTTCAATCATGAATATCTAAATTTGGCATAAACTTACAAAATTGGTAAAAGTGCATACTTTGACACATTGGAACTTAGAGAAACTTTACGAAAAAATATAACAAAATTTGTGAATATAGATACAGTGCAAAATAAAAGTTTAAAAATAGTTTGAAAAAAAAAATTTTTTTTTGACCAATTAATCTGTCAGACAATGACTTATATATATTGACATTTTGCATAATATAATTGGCAACGGGTATTACTTGCCCTTTTATAATACCAGGTGTGCCTTACTTCGTGTTTGAGCAAACGTATTGCTCACGTCTGCTTACCATCTTTCAACAACTTTTCTCGACTGCTGAGATATTGTGCTAATGTTAAGCACATAAAATTAGCTATCTCTTTTAAAATGCTCGTGAGTACGGCGTTCGCGGGAGTCGACAGGGAGAAAGGAATTCGATTATTAACAAAACCATAACGCATTGTTAACAATGAAATAATTACGTTTATTCAAATCAAATAATCTCGATATTAACCCAAGGAAGTTGAGTGTGCGGGCCAAATCAGAATAATATCGAGAAGGATGATTCATCGTGCGATAATGATACCAATAATTTTACCGCATGACGTCAACACCTTCAACTACAAAGAACGCAAGAACAACGGAAATCTAAATAATTAGTATTTAAGAAAAAGGAGGGAAGTTGAGAGCCTTTTGGAGGGAAAGTGGATTTTTTTGCCTGTCTTTCTTTCTATTTCTAAGTTTTTCGACGTTTATTTACAATTTATAAGTGAAGGTGTGAAGGAGAAAGAGGAGAAAAAAAGGAAAAAGTGAGTAAATAGATTGCATAATTACAAAGAGGGAATAGTAAAAAAGAAATAGAAAAGGTGTCAAAGAAAAAGCTAGGTTAGGAAAGAAGCAGCAGCAGGGATTCCCAAACTCGAGGGTCCTGAACGCTCTGAAGTAAGCAGCATAAGATATAAGAATAAGATATGAGCAATGACAGAGGAAATATATAATACTATTTGAATAAGAAAGGAAACCCGGTAGTAGTACCAAGAGTTAATAAAAGGGCGCTGCGAACACCACCAAGAACGTGAAGTCATACGTGGGAGGGAAAGGAAACAACAATTCAAAAACAAGGGAAAAAAGAAGAAATAGAAGGAAACATAGAAATGGAAGAAAAGATAAAGAGCCTGGAAAAAAATGTCAGAGAAATAATAACAGGAATGAGAAGAATAGAAGAAAGAAGCAAAAAAGAAAAAGAAAGGGAAGAAGAGAGGAAAAAAGAATTAAAAGAAATGATAGAAGATTCATTCAAGGGAATATTCGGAAATCTACAAAAAGAAATAGCGAGTAAAATAAGTAAAATGGAGGAGGAAGGTAAAAAGGGGGATGAGAAAATAAAACATCTAAGTGAATAAATACAAAAAGAGAAAGAAAATAGGAAGACGGAAAACAGAAAAAGTGAAAAAGAAATAGAAAAAAGAATAACAGAAAATCAGGAAACAAAGGAGGAAATAGGAAGCAAAATAGAACAACTAGAAAAACAAATTAAAGAAATAAAAAAAAGACAAGAAGAAGAAAGAGGAAATGAAGGAAGCGAAGACGAAGAAGAAAATGATGAAAGAAGAAGAAAGGAAAAAAGAGAAGACAATGTAAATGAAGAAAGAAGAAAGTAACAAATAGAGTGGATAGCCGCAAAAACGAAAGAGAAAAAATTAGGAATAATATTATAATAATAGGGAAAGAATGGAAAAAAGGCAAAGAAGAAGAAATAAAAATGTGGATAGAAGAAAAACTTGGAGTTGAAGTAAATATAAGAAAGATATGGACAATTGGAAGAAAAGAAAGAATTAAAACAGGAATCAAATTAGGAAGCAAAGAAGAGAAAGAAGAAGTAATGAAGAACAAGAGCAAATTAAAAACAGAAAAAGAAAAGATTTATATTAATAATGACAGTACATGGAAAGAGAGAAGAAACAGGGAAATAGTAATAAATAAAGTTAAAGAAATAGCAAAGAAAAAGGATATAGTTAAAATAGGATACAATAAATAAAAATGCACAATAGGAAAAAAAGAATATTTCTGGAATGAATAGAAAGAAAGATGGTTTGAAAGAGAAAAAGAAGAATAGCAAAGAAAAAAAGAAAGATAAAAACGATATCAATGAACGAGAAAGTAGCATAATAATTTGGAATGTAGCAGGTGCCAAGAAACTGAAGAAAAATGAATGGGAATGCATCAAAGGACATGAAGTGATAGGACTGATGGAAACATGGATAGAAAAAGAAGACAGTATACTAGAAAAAAATCTGGAAGGATATGAGTACAAAATAAAATATGCATATAAAGAAAGAAAGAATAAAATGGGATAAAGGGAAGACAAATGAATTTATACATGCGGAAATAAAGAGAAAAAATAATAAGGAAATTAATTGTGCAATAGTATATATGAGAGATTAAATTCAAGGTAACTGGAATGAAATAGAAAAGATGGTGGAAATAAATAAAGGAAAAAATATAATAACATGGGGAGATTCTAATGCAAGGACCGGAAACAAAGGAGGAAGGGAAACAGAAGAAAAGGGACAAAAGATAAGAAAATCCAAAGACCAGAACATAAATGAAGAAGAAAAGGTAATGATAGAAGAATTACAAGAATTAGGATTGCATATCATAAATGGAGAAATAGAAGGAGATAAAGAAGGATAATGGACATATATAGGAGGAAATGGCTGATCAGTAATAGATTATGGAATAACAAATGAGGAAGGAAGAGAGATGATAAAAGAAATGAAGATAGGAGAAAAGTGGATATCAGATCATTTTCCGTCAATAATGAAGTTAAGAGAAGAAAAGACAATAGAAGAAGATAAGAAAGAAATAAAAGAAATAATAGACTGGTCAGAAAAAGGAAAAGAAGAATTTGTAAAAGATATAAGAAAAATAAATAATATTAAAGAATGGAAAGAGCTTAAAGAAAAGATAAAAGAGGCCATGAGAAAAAAGAAAATAAAATTGAAAAAAGAAGAAGAATGGTGGGATGAAGAATGCAGAAAAAAAAGAAAGAGGTATACCGTGTGTCCACGGTGAAACACTCGATACGACTTGTGTATGTGGAAAAAATTTTCCCCGTCAATCGTCACTGAGAAAAAATTGTAGGCGTTTACTAAAATTTTACAACTCGTAATGAGGGTGAAGACCTAAGACAACGTTTAGACCCCCTGCTGGCAAAAAATAACATTATTGAAATATCATTAAACCCATTGAAAAATTTATATTTGATCACATTGTTAGTATCTACGTAAAATACCGATTATAACAAAGTTTGAATGAGAAAAATCGAATCAAATTTACCTAAAATTTTTAAGCATTCTGATAATTATCTTGTAGATGTTCCATGATTTAGGAAACTTAAAAATGGTCCGATTTTTACCATTCAAAATCTATAAATATTACTGTTTTTTAAGGAAAAATATTGATCTATAATTTATATTATCTATTTGTTATAAATTGTTCGTTATAAAATTGTTCCACTCTGGGACTCTAGTACGGTCAAATTTTTTTATAATACCCTTAGACAAAGTCCGACAACCGTATTACTGTCATCCGTCATAAAAGTAAGCTTTCTTCAACAATTTTCAGCATTACAAACTTTTGAATTATTTATATTTTATCATAATTACCGCATTTCGTAAAATTTACTGATCATATCAAAATTTGAATGGTAGAAATCGGACCAAATTTGCGTTACCTAACGCATTTAAAATCAACCATAAAATTCTTCGAATTTTCAATAAATATACGTTAATGTTAACCGATTTTTTTTGTTCAAATTTTGTTGCAATCAATATTTTTCGTAGTTTTTAGCACGTTTATAAATATCTATTTTGCAATAATTCTAATGATATATTCGTAAGATATTTTTTATATTGGTAAGGGATTTGATTGTTTCTTTAGATCTCGACCCTCATTATGAGTTCAACAATTTTAGAAAAAATCTCCAATTTTTTCATAATGATTTTCCACAGCCAAAATTTTTTCCACATACACAAGCCGTATCGAGTGCTTCACCGTGGACTCACGGTATAGGAAATCTCAAGAATGGAGAGGAGGACAAAGAAAAAAAGAAGAATTTTTAGAAGAACGAAGAAGTTATAGGAAAATGATAGAAAAGAAGAAAGAAGAAGCAGGAGAAAGGTTAATAAAAGATATAGAAAAAAGAAAAGAGACCAACGCTTCTGGGAAGTGATAAATAGAAGAAGGAAAAAAAGAGAAGAAATAAGTGAAAAAATATCTGGAAAACAGTGGGAAGAGCATTTCAAAAAACTGCTTGATGGAAGAAAAAGAAGTAGAAGAAAAAATAAAGGAGTAAATGATAACACAATAAAAGAAACTGTCATAGAGATCGAGGAAATTAAAGAAATAGAAGAATCAGAAATTAAAAGAGCAATCAGAAAGCTAAAAAAGAAAAAAACAACAGAAGAAGATGGAATACCAAATGAAGCATGGATATACGGAGGGGAAAAAATATAAAAAGATTTAACCGAAATTATAAAAAAGACATGGAAAGAAGATAAGTTCCCAGAGGAATGGAAAACAGGAATAATTAAGCCACTATACAAAAAAGGAGACAAACAAGTAACGAAAAATTACAGAGGAATAACTTTGATGGATACAGGATATATGATATATGCAGATATAATAGAAAAAAGAATAAGATAAGAAATCGAAGAAAAAGAAATTTTAGAGGAGACTTAGATGGGGTTCAGACCAGAAAGAGAGACAATAGATGCAATATATGTGATAAAAACGACAGGAGAAAGAAGCATTAAAAAAGAAAAAGTCAAGGCAGTATTAATGTACGCGGACATGAAAGCAGCATTTGATGAAATAGACAGAGAAGAAATATGGAGAATGACGGAGGAAAAAAAATGGAAAAACATGTAATTAAAAAATGTGAAAGAAATATATAAAGAGATCTACTGCAAAGTGAACATCAAAGAAGAGATAACAGAAGAATTTGAAATTGAGAAAGGAGTAAGGCAAGGATGCCCACTTAGCCCAACAATATTCATATAGCCTTGTCAGATTTAGAAAAAGAAATTAAAAAGGGACAAGAAGGCGGATTGATAATAGGAATAATTAAGATATACAGTATTGCATATGCGGATGATATAGTGCTTATTGCAGAATCAGAAAAAGAAATGAAAATAATGATTAAAAGATTTAAAAAATATATTAAGAAGAAAGGATTAGAATTAAACGTGGAAAAAACAAAAATTATGATTTGCAGATAAGCGGGAGGAAGAAGAAAAAAAGAAAAATTTATCTGGAGAGAAGAAGAAGAAATAGAACAAAATAGTTAAAAGCTTTAATTATCTAGGGTATAAAATAAAAGAAAATAATGGAGAAGAAGAACATGTAAAATATATAAGAACG
Source organism: Apocrypta bakeri (assembly GCA_018906985.1). Classification (NCBI taxonomy): domain Eukaryota; kingdom Metazoa; phylum Arthropoda; class Insecta; order Hymenoptera; family Pteromalidae; genus Apocrypta; species Apocrypta bakeri. Next base: position 53,586 of record JACCIA010000040.1, on the reverse strand, counting down.
AAGGCGAATGCAGTAACAGTACTAGGAAAAGTATGGAATATAGGAGAAATATACTATTTAAGGATAATTGGCAGCTGAGGATAAGGCTGTTCGATGCATTAGTTAAGTCTATAATTTTATATGGAGCAGAGATTTGGGGATGGAAAGAATAGAAAGAGATAGTAAGGATTCAAGGCCGATATAAGAAGTGGGGTTTAAAACGCAACAAAACGACACCAAAACATAGTTTAATGTTAGAAACAAGAAGGGAAAATATAACAATAAAAGCAGGAGAAAGAGCATTGAAGTATGAAGAAAAACTTAAAAGACAAAAAGAAGGCTCAATTTTAAGAGAATGCTGGAGAGAAAAAGAATGGGAAGATAAGAGAAATATAGGAAAGGGCAAGAGAACAAGAATAGAGAAGCAAAGAGAAAAGTTCATGAAAAGGAGAGGATGGTCAATTAAAGGATACATAGAAACAATAAAAGATCAAACCATATGGGGGGAAATAACACAGGCAGGCAAGGATATTGAAAAACAAGAATAGAATGAACAAATAAAGAAATCAAAGTATTCCGAAGAAATAAGAAATATTATTCATAGTTATGAAGAAGAGCCAAAATATTTAAAAAAATTTAACGAAAAGAGGAAAAATATGCTAGAAATTCAAGCAAGATTTAGATTAGGGAACGAGAGCAGAGCATGTAGATATTGGATGGAAGAAAAAGAAAAAATATGCAGAATGTGTAATGAAGAAGAAGAAACACTAATACACGTGATAGAAAAATGTGCACATACCAAAACAGGAAGAAGAATAGAGAATATTATGAATGGAAACAATAGTAATCTGGCAGTTTTTCAAAAAATAAGATGGAAAAGAAAGCAAAAAGAAAAAGCAGAAGAATAAATCAAGAAAACGAACAACCAGAAAAGAAGTAAAATAAACCTTAGGAGAGAAGAAGAAGACTTTAAGATCTATTCTATATATTTTGAAACTATTAAAAGCAAATGTATCTAGATTTAAGAAATTTAGTCATAAATACATTATTGTACAATACAGAAACATTATTATATTAAATATAGCATGTAATTAGCAATGTAAAAATTTTTTGAAGACACTAATACTTTCTAAGGGATGTGACTATAAATAAATAAATAAATAGTATTTAAGAAAATAATCCACTAATGCATTAACTGAAAATAATAACGTACTATTTTATATCTATAGTTGTAATTACTAACAAATTAACTTTATATACAATTATTATATCCTTTTACCTTTTGAAGGATTTTATTGTGTCGAGTATATAAAATTTTGGTTCCATTTTGAATTGTAATAGTGCGTATAATATTGCTTTAATCGCCGTCCGATGACAGAGGACGACAAATGTTCTAAGCAGCGGGAAATTCAAGAATTTATGTTGGATTTAGTTTTTTTTATGATTATGACGTACACTTGGCGTGGGTATACCCTGTTAAGTGATTGTTAAATCTACTGTACACACTGAAAAGATAAATAAATCATATTACCGATAAATGAGCTTTGCTTGAAATTTATTAGTCTTATCAGCAAAGCAGAACACTTTATTTGGGTTTTTGTTTTCAACTTCGAGGGGTCCTCTTTAATCCAAGCTATCACACTTTCGATATTACTTATATTTGTGGAACTCTGTGTTTAAGAGAAATTAACGTCTTCCGCTAAGCGCGTGCAGGTACCTTGACTCCTGAATATTTCTTTGCGATTTGGTAAGGAAATTGAATATAGAAAAAACTCGCATGTAAAACATATGTCATTGTTACCTTATGCAATATATTCCAATCTCTAAAGTTGTTTTGAAGGATAGAATTTTTATTAAAAAAATTTTGTGGTAAAATAGTTATTTGTGATAATAAATTTTTGAGCTTGCATACAATTCCATCATTATTTGTATCCATAAAATATTGAATAAAATTTAGGCGATCGTTAATAACATTAATGTTATACGTAGGATGCGCAAACATTGCCCTGGATACAAAAACACATGACATATTATGAATGTGTTTTTGAAAAAAGTAAAAACAATTATTACCTTAAAAATCTTTCTCCATAAATTGTTTGACAGGAATTGTAGAGAGAGAATAAATCATTTATTGGGTGTACTTTATTTTTTCGATTTGTTAAATGATCCACATTCGATTCTTTTAACCGAAAAATATTTAAAGCACGGTATGTACCTACATTCATACTTACGTAATTTTTCCTGCAAAAAATACATTAGTATTATAATAGAAACAATAGTATTGTAATAATATTTACTCACATGGTAAAATATTTTATAGAAGAATAAAGTATTTCTCCATACTGTTGTATATTCTTCCAGTTTCTTTTAAAATGAGAAATTAGAACACCCAAAGCATAAATGACACAATACGATGTAAAATTAATCAGCGAATTTATGTACGTTATTCTTTCGTTTGTATTGATATGCATCGGTTCATTGTCAAGTTTTAAGCTATGAACTGCATTGACACATTCGGTAAAAGAAAACTCTGACTTTGGAAGAACAGTAACGATTGGAGTACCTTTCTTGTGATTTTGCTGAAAGCATGCTTCATTAAGGTATTTTGTAATGTTAGAAATTACATTATTTTGTCCTGTAACTGTTATAAGCTCTATCGGATTAATTTGTTTCACAATGTTTTCAATGCAATTAACATGTGTTTGACCATCAAAGAAATCGTCTAAGATATGTAACGTTTGATCGTGAAAATCGTAATAAGCAGCGCCAATGAAATTTTTGTCACAAATAATAGCTAAAATTTTCTGTAAAGAGAATAAAAATAAAAGTAATAAAATTCAAAGATATTACGGAAACGATTGTCTATTTATAGACCTTTTTATTCTAAGATGTAGTGCATTTTCATTTTTCCATCTAATCATGGGATAATCGTAGAGGAGATATATCGACATTATCGAGCGATTGCTATTTTTATATTTCTATTGATATTCGTAAGACGTAACAGTTATTTATTTATATATTACACAGCATTCGAAAAAGAAATTGCTTACATTAATTCTACAATAATTATAAGATCAATGTAACAACGAGAAGTGTATATTTATTTGTGCAAGTCTATTTGAGCGTTCAAAGGTTAATAAATATTCAATAAATAAAACTTACTTACTTGTCTACTATGGCATGAATACGTTTTATTTGGCGTTACATAAAGGTCCATATTGGATACTGGAAGTAATGCACAAACTTGAGCGATGCATTAGAATTAGAATCAGAAAATAAATGAATTATCTATTCAAACAAATAGATATCGGATTGAAATTTAATAGTAAAGGCATTCTCTGCTTTAATCGCGAACGGCAGAGAATCGCCGATATATATTATGCAAATCTGATATTTCATCCGTGAGTTAGTTTCAAGTTTAAAATATATACTCATTTTTAATATACTCTCTATTACTTATAGGAAAGTAACATAAGAGTTTCAACGCAAATAAAGTTATACTTTATTTAAAAATCTAATTTATGATGTTTTACTTTTGCTATACCCGATAACTTCAATAACTAATACTTATATAAACTGTGCAGATTTTCAGCAGACTATTTTAATCTTAACATTATTTTTGAATAGACATTAGAAAACAAAAAAAATAACAATTAACCGATTGAGTCCCAATTGTGTGAAGCACGTATCGTCAGATATGTATGTATCCCAGATAGATATGCATGCATATATGTATACATAAAGTATATCTATGAAGAAATTTCTGATGAAGCAAACGCAATTTTTTCAAAACCTTCAAACTATTTACGTAAACTTTTAGCTACTTACTATAGTTGACGCATATGGTTAATCACATATGGTTGATATTATTATTTTGAAAAAAGTGAGTTATACAAATTTAGAGAAAAATGTAAATTCGAGAAGTACTAGGTTCTTTCAAAAAACATGTAGAAGTTACGGGCGTGCGCGCTTGTTACTTAGCAACGAAACAGTAACAGTCAGACACTGTAAATCATATAACTTAAAGTGCCTATGTATAAATATTATTTTTTGCGTTATATAAAATTATAAGCTAAAATGGCTGATAATATAAAACCAGAAGTAATTAAACAAACTCAACAAATACTCCGGCCATATTTTAAAAAACCTCCTTTGACGGAGAAGCTATTAAAAAAGCCTCCTTTTCGATATATTCATGATATTATAACGACTGTAAGTAAATATTGAACTCCTTATTCTAGACACATATTTTTTTATTATTCATTTATTATCATTGTCCATTTTCCAGTATTAAGACAAATATTGTTAAATTTGTTTCGATAAAACTAAAAATTATTTCAAATCAATCCATTTTTAGGTTATAAAAGAAACTGGCTTTTTAGATGGGGTTTTCACGGTCGACGAATTGAAATCGGACTCTTTAAAGGATAGAACATTAAAACTTAAATTTTTAAATAAATTAATTTATGCCGTAGGTAAGTCGTTTCTTCAAATATTAAAATACACCAAAACACTAATTTTCATTAATTTTCAACAATTATCGCTTTTCGCTTTTTTTTAAATTCAAACGTAAGCTAAATTGTCTTTTTACATTAATTATCGTGGTGGGAAACCGAAAACTAGCACAAATTTTTTTCTTCACGCAATTGCCATTTTTTCCTACGATTTTAATTATCAATGTTTGCAAATGCACGAATACCATATAATTATGTCGGTAATAATAATCATAATTCGCATATATTCTTTTTTCTATTTCATTAATTATAAATATACGATATAAAAATTTTTCAATTAAAATTTTCGATAGTATGGTCCACAATTTAATAAGAAATAAATAATCATAGCGCATTAAACCGACAAAATTCGAATGTTCTTCAAATAGTTGATATAGATCTGAGACATTTTTCTTCTATCTTAGAATAAAATCTGTAAAATAAAAATTGTTTTTGTTTTTCATTATTTAATGATAAATCTTATTTCAATGAACCTGCAGACTAACTAACTTCTACTCACGACTTTTGATTTCATTTAAACCTTATGAATAACTTAGTATGGTTAAAACTTCTGAGCAATATAAATTAAAATAGATGATATCTATTTTTAAGTTGTGACTTCATTCTCATTTTCTATCCTTTATTATTTTTTATTTTGTATCTTTTTTGTCCTTTAGGTATTTATAGACTTTTATTTCTAGCAGATTTGTAAACATTAGATTCGATCTTTATAAAAAATATTTTGGATTCTCTGCTCTATTTATTTCATTATCATTTATCTTGACATTTGCTCTTAATATATAATAGTTACGTAATTCATTTAAAAAAATTCCTTTTTATTTCAATCTATTGGAAATGAGAGCTAGAATCGAAAATTAGAATTTGAAAATACATTAAATTGCATTTAGAAACTATAAACCTTTTTTATATTATAAGTACATGCATACTACAGATCGAAAAGAAGTCTAAGCTGTTGAAAAACAAAACGCTCGAGCAGTGTATCGTAGCGTGCATCTGAGTCGCCCACTATCGTAGTAATAAAGTACAAATAACCTTTCTGTGAAAGATCAGCTTTTATTCATCTACTGAAAATTGGTTTTTAAAATAGACTGCGCGAGCGTTAATTGTAAACTAAACTGAAATGCTATGAAAAACTGTGCTCAGACTGTGAAACAATGGTATTATATTTTGACTGCTGTACAATCAGCATAGTCTGTGTTATGCACATAAGGATTGTATAAATAATTACAATTTTATTTGGTGCACGAGACAAATTCAATTTTACACGATTTATTTAATTAAAGTTTGAATTATTGCGCATTATTACGCACAGTAAGGTATTAGTATAAATTATTGTGCACAGTAATAAATTAATTAATATTAAATACGAAAGGATGTGCACACTTTTCTACGTATACATTTTAATTGTGCACATCGCATAAAGTTTCATTGTGCACAGCTTAATTTTTCTCTAATCTTCTCGTTCACAGATGGAACGAGTTGTCTGTACAATTGAGGTAAAGGTGTCTCGAGTAGCACGACAGAGAAATTGTTAAATCATAATAAATTGACTAAATACGAAAAATATATATACTATATATACTATAATATATACATATACTATATATACTATATATACTATAATATATACATATACTATATATACTATATATACTATATATAATGGCTTATTTGATTTTTAAGCATGTTCCGGTCTGAAAATGGTATATCTGAAAGGAGTATTCGAAAGAGGGGAAATGAACAATAAAATAGAGTTATTTGAATCTTAGCCAAATATAATCTACATAACCTAAAAAATGATTGAAAAATTAAAGTATTTTTCCTGGGTCCAATTTTGGTCTCTAAAAACTGAAAAAATCAGGGTAGTTCCTCACAAGGAAATACATTTTCATGAAATTTTCAGATTTTTTGGAGCAAACCGTCAAACAGAAAAAATGTTTTTCAAAAAGACACGTTTTTAAGTCTAGGGACGTTAGATTTAAACCTAGAGATCTGAAAATTTGGTCAAGAGGTCTTTAAATGCGTCCTTTTGAATAGCTAGGTTCAAATTAAGATTCAGGTTAGGACAGTTTTTACATGCTTATCCCGCTATAGCCTTTGTACATATATTATTTTTTAGCTCACTGGTTCTTGAAACGTTTTCTTTGAAGGCGTTGATATATAGACATTTATATAATAATAGTAGAATTAAATAATTGCCTCGATTAACAGTAAAAATATGAAGGAGTAAACAATTTTTGAATGGTGAATCTGTCGGAAAATTATCCATATATACGGTGCAGGTCGTATTCTAACCTATCAGGAACAGAAGCATATATGTTTTTTTATGAAACAATCATAATTAATTTAATACTATAAAACTTTGGTATAAAATAAATATATTTAATTTGAATATACAATTATTTATAAATTATATTTATCTTTAATGAAAATTCTTTGCTATTTACCTAAAATAGTTAGTAAAAGTCATATTTCAAATAGCTTTATTTTAATGTACGTAGTATTACTTATATTTCAAAACATATTTCTCGTAATAGTTGTTGGTGCCACTTAGCCTCCAGCCTAGCTGGTATATTTTTATACCAGGCCTCGGAACCCATCATGTATAGTGGCAAATATGAAATCATGCCAGTTCGACAATCGTTACTGTCAAATGATATTGACGAGCGATTTAGTTTCTAAGGCATGTCAGACATATGCGATGGCTGTATGGTTGCAGCTTATGGAGTTTTTGCCTGGTGCCACATATGTTTCATCCTTTATAAAAAAAATATTCACTGTTATATTACATGAGTTCTCCATAATATGTACATTTCTACTCCAATATATCCAAAACAATACCATATATTGTATAATATACCACTATTATATATACTATAACTAAACTCTTACCTAACGAATTAAAACCTACTACACTTCTACACTAATATACTATACCCTCATCCATACTACATTACATTATAACTATAACTAATAAACATTCATATCAAACTAATATGATCTTATTTGTATTTATAAATTTAATTTTTTACAAAAAGAAACACAATTTTGTAATACTATTATTAAAACTCTGTTAAATCGTCAAAAAATCGCAGCGTGCCTGATTTTTTTTTAATTAAAGGGAAAAAGTTGCACTTGGAACTTGGTTGCTGTACAGCAGTACCAGCAACTCGTCTTCGTCAAACTGGTAGGATTGGGTCCGGTGGTGGTTCTCTCAATCGCTCTGCATCCCGGACTATACGTACAATTATTACTGATTTTTTTCATCCAAATTTACTATAATACAATCTTCTCCGTCGCCGTACGATTATATCATCTTCAAAAACATTTCCTATCATTATAAATTAAAAAATTGCACATAATGCGCTTTTTCTAATTATATTGTAAACACTGTAAATACCTGGACCAGTGTTTGGACTCATTATTTCCGAGAGTTCTTCAATATCACTTACATCAAAACCATCGTTATCAACCCTTCTTCGCGATCTCTTAGACACTCGTTGAATTCAAATACTGGAAAAATTATTCGTAGATCAAAATTTCATGAGGTTAATTATTATTTGTATGTCTTTTACAAAAATGGTAGCGTCAGAAGGCTGCGATATATGACACAAAATCCACAACATCGAATCTGTTTACAAAAAAATGTATTAAAAAATTATATAAATAATTTTTTTCTACGATATATGAAATATGCGTTTAAATAATTGAAATATTATTTATCTGCCCAACTAAAATTCGGTCTTAGCCCTTAAAATATGGATCTCCATTTCCAGAATTTTCTCGCGGTAACACCTGCAACAATACCTGCTTTGGCTTTAGCAAAATTGATTTTTAAATTTTCCACGACTTCAATCATTTCATCTACAAAAATTAGATTATAAAAATAAAGACATATAAACTACAGCAAACCGTATTCTAAAAATTACAATCGTTATAAAAAAAGACTTCAGAAACCAGACATAGTGCACTTCGTATAAACTCTAATACGTCTGCAAGAATATAGCTAAATTTTAAAAATATTGGCTTTACATCCATTCGCATTGCTGCATATAGATGCAAATTTTCGCACGTATTGTTTGTATGTATCGGTCTTTTAAACAAAGATAGAACCGGAGCAAGTGACAGCCAGTACCATCGAAGGTATGCGGCGAATCCTTGTAATTTCATTAGATGGTCATCTGTTTCCCGTTTCTCAAGTTATCGTCGAGACTTATGAAGTACTGATATCCATCTGATATTTTGTCAGAAGGTAAATGCGCAACGTAAAGTCACGTGATCGCTGAGGACGAGTTCCGGTGTAATTGGTTAGAAGCAATTATTCCCAACCTAAAACCATGGGAAGGGGCTAGACTTGCAATGACGGAGGTGTCTACACTTAGGAATCAACACCCCGACCTCACGGTGGACCAATGGAGGGTACGGCTGAGGAGAAACCGGAGAAACCTGACTGAGATATCTTTCATGTGTCATCAGCATACCTAACGCGGCAGTGCGGACTTTCAGAGACCGCGATTTTAGGCTGTACTGGGCCCTGAATACCATCGCCGTGAGGCTGGGCGAGGGGTCTCGAGGACAGGGAGGACAGGGCTCAGAATAAATACAATCACGCCGAGAGGAAGACTTTAACAGGGCAAGGAAGACCGGGTCACCGGAAGACTAAAGAGCTACAAAGAAAAACAAAGACGCTACAAAAAAAGAGTAGATGTCGAGCGTAATAAAGTTTGGTGGAATTTCTGCTTAAGGATCAAAAGATACCTAAACGCGGCAAGACTAAATAGGATACTTTCCAAAAACCCGGAAGTTTGGCTAAAGGCGATTAAAATACCTACAGGAGAGTACGCCACCTCTGAGGAGAAAAGCTTATGACTACTGTTTGAGGAAAACTTCCCGGACTTCAGTGAAGTGACGGGGATCCAGGCTACTCCAGACTGAACCGGAGGACCGGCGAGGACAGACTGAGGACTTGTCGCACGAGCTAGTTATATAGAACGGGACATTAAGCAGAAACCGCTTTGCACTCAGCAGTGCAACAGACGGAAGAGCAGTTGGCCAAGAAAAAGTATATGGTAGGAGCGTTTCTGGACATAGAAGGTGCATTCAATTACACCTCTACAGAAACCAACTGTCCAAAAGGAAGCAGCGAAGCGGGGGATACCAGTCATGGTCGTTAAGTGGCTGGGGAACATACTAAGCAGAAGAAAAGTCATCTCCAAACTGGGGAATAAGACTATAACAGGTAGGGTTAATAGGGGTTGTGCACAGGGGGTGTCATGTCTCTTACCATCTGGTGTCTCACGGCAACTGGACTGCTGAAGGTCCTGAATGGTGGGGGATACGTCGCCCAGGCATACGCGGATAACTGACGTGGTCTTGGTAAAAGGCAGCTGTATCGATATGACAATGGACACGATGCAGCTAGCACTCAAAAAGGTGGAGAGATGGTTCAATTCGAGCAAGATTGAGCTAATCATCTTTACACCTAAGTCCAAAATTCATCACTACAGAGCTCCGAAACTCCAGGGCAAGGCACTATAAGTAAAGGACTGAACTAAATATTAAGGGCTGACCCTAAACAAGAATTATTACTGGTCAAGGTTAAACGACCTAGACTGAAGACTCAGGGTAAATGGATGCCAGGAACGTGACACACCTGGCTACCTGCGAAGCAAAGATCTTCCCCGAGATAATCATGATGACAGACTTTAATTACTCCAAGATTCGCCTATTGTCTTATTAAGGCGTTTAATTAGTGTGTTTATATTGTGTTTGTTGAATATTTGTGTCATTTTGTTGTAAGTTCATCCAGGTTAACGATGTTGGGATCGCCCTGGTCGTTATGAGACTCGATAATTTCGAGCTCATTTAGATTATCGAAGCTGCTCACATAAATCCTAGAGGGACAACGCGTTTCGCTGTTCCTCCAAGAGCATCGAAAATGGGTGCTATTACCTCTGCCGTCGTGGTAGTACACGTGCTCGGCGTAGTAATACGTAGTGGTATTCCGATGCTTCCCTTGTATCGAATCATCTTCAAAGCTAAATAATAAATGAGTAAATCTACAAGATAGGAGAAACAAGTAAATAATTCATGACTCTCTAAGGGCATTTTAAGCATAAACTAATCAAAATAAAAAATTCGAATATCTATAAGAGGAACAAATATCAAAACCCAGAAATACTATAGAGATTACTATAGGGGGCAAAGATAATTTATTTTATATGTACTGAAAGTTTAAGAAATTGTAAGTACCTTCATCCTGTCTTACAACTACAAAATTTAGAATAAGAAAATTGTTGAGTTACGACGACGCGTATACAAAATTCAAATTCTGAGTTCGCCAGAGCATTTTTAAATACTAACATAGAAACAGGTGAAGCAAATATTGTTAATTCCGAAGCCTTGAAAGATTGCGATGATTGTATAGATAATATATTGTTAATTGATAGCGGTGCTTCATGTCATATAAGTTTTCGCAGATAATGGTTCCGGAATTTCAAAGTAGTAAACAATCTAAGTGTTCGTTTGGGCGATGGAAAATGTCGCGATGCGAAAAGCGTTGGAATGATTTATACTAAACGATCAGTATATGGATTATAGCTTGACGATAAATTAAATAACGTTTTATACGTTCCAGGATTAAAAAAAAAGTCTTGGGCATGTAAATCAAAACACTTAGATATGACAAAATCAGGACTAATTAATGATATTAATAATGATATGACAAGATTAATAATAAAAGTTTCTTTTGCAATGATTGTCTTCTTGGAAAAATGCATAAAATGCCACCTAAAAGTTCCGATACGCCAATCGACGAATTTTAAGTTGGAATGCATTCATGTCGGCCTTTGCGGCACAGTGTCACCAACTCTCGTAGGAGAAAAATATTTTATGTTATTAAAAGATGGGACAAGCGTGTATAGATATTAAAAAAATTTTAAATCGAAGGACCAAGCGTTAAATTCTTTTAGTATTTTCCTTAATGGAATGACAATGTCGAATAAAAGGGTTAGAATTTGAAGGTGCGATAATGGATTGGAATTTTGTAATGAATATTTTATAAATTGTTTATTCAATCGAGGTATAAAATTATGCACATCTGCTCCATACTGCTCAAAGTAAAATGGTTTTATAGAACGAAACAATCGTAGAGTTGTAGAGTCTACTAGAAGTATGTCGCAAAAGATGGATACGAATGATTGTGATTCAAAGCTTAAAACTGAATCTGCAAAGAAAATTTACTAGATAGAGCAAAACTCAAAGAGAAGAGAAAAATTAAGCTGTGCACAACAATATAAGTTTAGGTGATATGCACAATTCAAATGTATATGTAGAAAAGTGTACACATCCTTTCGTATTTAATATTAATTGATTTTTTACTGTGCACAATAATTTATACTAATACTTTACTGTGCGTATTAAATATAATCGTGTAAAATTGAATTTGTCTCATGCACCAAATATAACTTTAATAATGTGAACAATCCTTATGTGCATAACACGGACTATACTATATAAATGGGTGTTAATAATAATAGATCGCAATTTTCTCTTGCAACCAGAATGAAGCAAAAGAGTATGAAATAGATGAAATTATTATAACAAAAATTATTATAAAAAATGGGATGAACCTACGAGAAGAAAGAGGTAATGAAATAAAATGAATTTAAGAAAAAAAAATATTTATGATTTTTACTGCGGTCGTATTATTTTTTATCGCGGTCTATTTGAAAATACTCTTGCTGTTTTAAATTTCATTTTTAATTGCATATTATTACATAAGGTTTAATTTTTGTTAGATTAATAAATACTAATAATTTCTTGTAATCCGCATTCAGACTTCTAATACTTACACATCGTATAGAATCTTTAGTTTGTATATGGTTGAGATGTAGATTGCTTGTTTGTATTCATTAGTGACTTTCTGTATTTGGGTTTTTAGGCTCAATGATGTGAGTGGACTGATCGATGTAGTACTCCGAATACAATGGAAAGCTCATTTTCTCAGTAGCTAATCCTTGCGCTAACTAGGATGTATCCTCCGGTCTTGCCAACGGAGAAGAGTTTCTCGATTATAACAATGTTGACATGTATATAATTACTTGCTTATTTCTTGTTTGTTCTGCATAAGTGATGTGAAAACTAGCTTTGGAAATATTAATTTGCAAACCTATTTTCATAAAAATATATAAACCCTATATTGGCATAGTACACTTGGAATCAATTAATTAACGTTTGTACGATAACGTACGAATCTATTCATAAATATATCTATTTATATTTATATATGTATATGTAATATAAATTTTTACACTTTTTATATTTTGAGTTGGCTGGTATTTGAAGCCAATTTTAAAATTGGCGGATTTTTTTCCAAGGCGACAATATGTAAGTATAACAACATTTTTTTAATTTATATTAAATATAATTTTCAGAATCAGCAACTGGAGACCACTTGTCAGTGAAGGCCAATAAAATAATTGCAGGACTAGAACCAACAAAAACTAATGAGCTTCTGCAATCCATAGGAAAAACATTGGGCAAGAAAGTTAGTATATTAGTAATAAAATCTTTTTAATATATCACAAAAATTATTAAAGCAGTTTCTTAAAAATAAATTTATATTTTAATAATTGTCATATCAGTAGGAAGCATCACCGATTAAATTTTAATTATTTACGATCTTTTTATAATATTCCATATTTAAAATGATAATTTTTCTAGGATTCAATTAAAGAAAGTGAATCTACTATATTAAGCAATCAGTTTGTTGAATTAAAAAAGGAACCCATAAATATATTACAAACTGATTATAAACAATCTGATCCAGTAGATTTAAAATGTGAAAATACTGATATCAACTTATTAGATCTAAATTATATTAAAAGTGAAAATATTCAGCATATCATTGGAAAGAATGAAAAAGATGTTGTACAATATACATTCAAAGAAAAAAATGATTATATTCATCGGGACACAGAAAATATGGTGTTCAATGATTCGGATACCAATAAAATTGCGTAAGTCTAGATTGCATAAAGTAAAGTGGGACATTGCTAACTCAATAGTAGATGGGGCTTTAAGAAAGGACATTTCGAGGAAAAGCAGAGTTACATTGAGCCCGTCCATTTTACCTGCTCGGTAAAAAAATGTACCCTATTATATATGCGAAAATTCTATTTAAATGGCATGCATTTGTAAAGGATCGATCAACATGCAATCTCAAATACAAAGTAGCTTATCGATGTAGACAGACGCATTCGTTTACCAACTGGTCAGTTAGTGAGGTTTGATTTCATTTATCAATTTATCTTTATTTTTAATATATACAAGGTGATTCAGGAATAATGCAACATATATATTGTAACGTGGTGGAGTTCCACCACGTCACTTTGTCGTCGGGAGCTGTCAGGGCGGGAGTTTAACTGGCACAACACAGGTACACTGGCAAGTTGACAGGTCACTCAACCTGGGCTCGCGCACTGTAAGGCGTCGTACGCGTTTGGTGGAACCTCAGTGGGTTTGCTGGATGGAGCTGGGAGCATATGGAATCAGTCCGACTGCATGGACCAGAGAGCGACAGATGAATTCGGAACAACGTGTGCTGTCAACGTCAAAGGCCTCGACAATGCTCAACATACTGATGTACCGAATCTCTAATTGGAAATTGTTAATTTCCAATTAGTCTATGGGTCTGACTAGGGTAATGGGAATCATCCCGAGAATACCCCGTTTTTCGTCTTTGAAACAAAGGGTCGCGAGACCCTGAAGCTCACGGAGAGCATCTGGTGCCATCGGGAACGGTTATCTACTGATAAAGACAACAAGCCGGAAGTATAACGGCGCGGAATCCATTACGAATTGGTACCCGCCGTTATATAATACTATCGTAATCAGGGTGAAAATCTTAGTATAAATTTTGTTATTCGAAGTTCATCCGATAATTTTCCATAGAGTTACTGAAGAGAAAACATTTCCCCCACTATTCCTCCGTGGAGAGGGGAAGTGGGCGCTATTTATAACGCGACCTCGGCTAATTTCATTTTCTTCTCATGGCACATCGCCGCTTTGAGCAAGTTTAAAGCAGTACCTTCTTGAATTTTCATTTAGAACTGCACTAAATAGATTCATATTTACATATTCATACTTATAAGTTTATACAGATTGACACCGACCTAAAGGCTATAGCGGGATAAGCATGTAAAAACTGCCCTAACCAGAATCTTAATTTGAACCTAGCTATTCAAAAGGACGCATTTAAAGACCTCTTGAGCCAAATTTTCAGACCTCTAGGTTTAAATCTAACGTCCCTAGACTTAAAGATGAGTCTTTTTGAAAAACATTTTTTCTGTTTGACGGTTGGCTCCAAAAAATCTGAAAAAATTCATGAAAATGTATTTCCTAGTGTGGAACTACCCTGATTTTTTTCAGTTTTTAGAAACCAAAATTGGACCCAGGAAAAATATTTTAATTTTTCAATCATTTTTTAGGTTATGTAGATTATATTTGGCTAAGATTCAAATAACTCTATTTTTTGTGTTCTTTTCCCCTTTTTCGAATGCTGCTTTCAGATATATGATTTTCAGACCGGAACATGCTCAAAAATCAAATAAACCATTATATATATATTATATATATTATATATATAATTATGAAAAATATTGTTGACGTGCAAAGCAGTTATCAACGTCAGCTAACGAGTTCTCAGTCGAGCTCAGAAGTATTTGACTCGCAAAGTTGAGGCAGCGTCTTTGAGGTAACATGTAAATCACTCGTTGACGAAAAAATACCTTCGGTGCATACTGCAGAATCGCATGTTTCCTCAACAACCAGTTTGGAAAGCGTTTGAATAGCGATAAAGATGATGATGAATTGCAAGATATTCTCATTGAAAGAATGTTAAATTTTAATCAAAATGAAAATACTTTAGTATTAGAAGCTGAGACAGCCAGATGGTCTGGACGAACCACTACAACGACAGCTAACATCACAAGATATTCTTGACTTTCCGGAAATGACTGACAGGGATCTAAAGATATTTTTTTCGGACACCTATTAATTAGATCAAACGATTTGTTATCTGGCCGAGTTAATAAATGATGATGAAAATATTGATTTGGAGTATATTATGATAAAACCAAATATTATAAAAGTATTAGTAAGATCTAGGCATATAAATCGTAAGACCTACAAATGTTACGTTGAGTATAAACCTAACTCAATCGGATACAATGGTATACTACGACATGCATGTGAATGTGTCAATGGATTACGAACTGTAGGCTCCTATTTTCATAATGCAGCAGTCATATATTATCTCAGTAATACTAGATATAAATAAAAATTCATTAGACCAGTAAAAGTTTTGTCTGAATTATTTTCAAATACAGACATTGATGCAGTTATAAACGAAGATAGTGATGAAGATTAGTCTTAGAATACTTTTGAATGCCTTGACGCCTTTAGAATATCCGTATTTGCAGGTCATGTGCCGAGAACAAGCAAAAAATAGGCAAAATAAATGGTTTATTCGATTTTTGAGCATGTTCCGGTCTGAAAATGATATATCTGAAAGCAGCATTCGAAAAAGGGGAAAAGAACACAAAAAATAGAGTTATTTGAATCTTAGCCAAATATAATCTACATAACCTAAAAAATGATTGAAAAATTAAAATATTTTTCCTGGGTCCAATTTTGGTCTCTAAAAACTGAAAAAAATCAGGGTAGTTCCTCACGAGCAAATACATTTTCATGAATTTTTTCAGATTTTTTGGAGCGAACCGTCGAACAGAAAAAATGTTTTTCAAAAAGACTCGTTTTTAAGTCTAGGGACGTTAGATTTAAAACAAGAGGTCTGAAATTTGGCTCAAGAGGTCTTTAAATGCGACCTTTTGAATAGCTAGGTTCAAATTAAGATTCAGGTTAGGGCAGTTTTTACATGCTTACCCCGCTATAGCCTTTATCAATTACTACACTGTTTAACAACAAATACACCAAAGACATGCGCTTAAAGTCATCAAAGTCATGTGCTTAAAGTCATCTTAGTCCTGAAGCTTAGTTTTCAAATGGCTCTATCATTTGTTTAAATATACTAGAAAATACGTAATAGTTGATTTTTATCATGTATATACACCTTATTTGTATATTTGTTGTTGTTTATCTTAATCTTTGATGATGACTTGTATCACAAAAAAATTTATTTTAAATTATTATTTACAGAATGGAATAATTGTATTTAACAACAGCGAAGTATTCTGCATGTTTTACGTCGCATAGTGATGCAAAACGCCACGTCCTTCCTGCTCTATCGACATGGCGGGTTTATTGGCTACATGTGTAACAGCAGCTCTACTTGATATTTCGGTTTCAGTATTGCATATGTTGTCTGCGACGTAACCCTTCGTTTCTTATCATGTTCGGCTTCCAGTTGCGTGGAGGGCGGATATTGTTCGGACCGTCCTCGTTCATTCTAGGCGAATCTGACGACGGTGGTGCCGTTGGTGGAAACGTTGCGGCTACTGTTTGCGTTTTAGAAGCGCTGGTCCTGCGAGAGATTAAGGAGAGAGGAGAAAGGTTTAACAGTAATGAGTTACTCCAATGTCCGAATCTCAAAAGATAGAGTTGATTTAGTCTTGGGTATTACAAACCCATCTACACAATAATAGCGCAGATAAAGAGTAACTAATTGATCATTAATCGATCGGTCCCTTATGCTCTTTAAGCCGCAACCTCATGATGGGTTGTTCTTCTCGCTGCGTCGCCGCCTGGGTGCTGACAGCGCCTTACGCTACTATCACCAATATTGATGCTCAGCTGTAAGGCGAGTTACTTATCGACAGGCAATCTATTCTACTAATCAATTAGTAGTCATTAAAGGGGTTCCCGCTAGTGACTAATAATGCTAGGTGCGCTGTACTTTCCAGCAGGAACGTTTACATTCCTTAAATCTCTGCCACACGGGGTGAACAAATTTTTAATGATGTGTATCCAATGAACTTTATTATTAGTTTATTAATTGCCTATATTTTCTGTATCCGTTTTCAATGATATTAGTTTTATAATATAGAATGAACATGATTCTGACATTTCTTTTCCTGTTTCGGTGATATATATAAATAGAATGTGACAGTTTTTTATTAGGATTCGAAATGGTCGTATTTGACATTATCGAGTTTTTTTTTGTTTAGTCTGTTATCTTATTCAATGTACACTCTTGACTGGTTACCTGAATAGTTAAATTTATGCTCTTTTTCATTTTAGCCACATAGTTTTATGTTATAGCCATGTGACTTTATGGTCTTTTCGAGTGCTATTTTTTATATTTATTCCAATCTTCTTTATTTGTTTCTTTTCGTAATTCTTAAGGTATCATGCTTTTATTTGAGCCGTCTAATACATATTTCGATATAAATTCTGTGACTGTGTGTTCCGTTTAGTCACATTTTTCTACATATTCTTTAGCAATCATTGTTTAAGCTTTATTTTCTTGTTTCCATTTATTCTGCATTTTCTTTCATTAACTAATGTTTGGTTTAGTCTTCGTTCGAACCATTTGAGGATTGTGTGTTTAAAGCAGTGAATTTTAATTTTACATTTTTTTCTTTTAGAAATATTTTTAATTGTTTGGAATTTACCCTTGGATATTCGTCAACTAGTATATTTCAAATTTCTGTTAGAATTCTTCTGTTTCCTAGATGTTTTTTGTCGATTTTGTAAAGTTAGGTGGATTTGAATTTTTGACATTTGGATATATGCATATCATATAAAGTAGTCAACCATAAAATGGAGGTATTTTTTGTTGATTTCTAGCCTCCAGAGCCTGCAATAGTGCCTATTGGCATGCTTTCGTAGGATTTTAATGCTGGTCCCAAGTGTGAGTTGAAGCTTACATTAATTCTTTTGCATTCTTGTTTTATTTTTTATTCATGTCTCTCTCTGGTTACATAGCATTTTAATGTTATTTGTCAGGTATCGCTAATAAGCAAACAGTAACCCAGTTTAAGTCGTTGTTCGGTTACTAAAAAAATTGGTATAAAACGTTTTAAACATAACAAAATTTATTTATATTGTCAATATTAAAGCTATTAGTAATTACTAATAGCCCTTCTACCTTAAAAATCATAATTATATTTGCTAATATACATAAAAAAAATATTTTTATTCAATCACCAAGTACTTGGTGTAAGGTAAATAAACAGATGGCGCAGATTTTTCCTTCAAGAGTGACCGAAAGTGACATTTGGTTACCACGATAATTTAAATTCATGAATATTTATAAAACAACGATAATGTAAAAAATATTTAACTGTATCATACTTTCTTATAAGTGAATCCAATAAAATTTATTGGTAAGTAATGATTAATTGTCAATAATAAGAATATTAATAGTCTCCAAATTTATTTTAAAAAGCCTTATGAAATATAATAAAATTTTATCTTGCTTTTTCAATAACAAAACATTTCAAGTATATTGTTTTCTTTTGTTTTAGTACTTCGTTAAATATTTTGCTACCGGTCTATCTTTTCCAACTCGCTGGGTTTATTTTAATTTCTACTTGTGACTCAAATTTTTCGCAAGTTCAAAAATGAATATCACAGGTAACAACAATCGTGAGAAGGTCAAATATTTTTTAGGTCAAAAATTTTTTTGTTGAAAGACTTTACTTCAAGATAGTAAAACTCGATTTTTAATTGAATGCTATCCGAATTTATGTGACCAGGAAATTCTAGGCCTCGTTATAATGATTAAAAATCGTCATCTTTCGAAGTACGTCTGGGCTTAGGTAAATTTTTCGAATATTCTGATTCATGCATCTTAAAGTATAACTCTTTCCTTTTAATTGAAAAAATTGGGCTCACTACAATTTTTTGACTATTTTCCAGTATTTTCAAAATTGTATTACCAAAACGCGTTTTGTCGTGAAAATTTTGATAATTTTGATCCACCCTACGATTGAATCACCGGTATAGAATGGCTCGACTCGAAGATCAATATCTCGAGTGAAGTGAATATTACCGTTGACTTTAGAGTTACCCACGAGGAGGTTGTCGATAAAAAAAATATAGCGTATAAAGTATATACGCGTATAAAGAATGCATATTTTTTTAATTTTTATAAACATATAACAATTTTTATAAACATATAACAATTTTTATAAACATATAAGTCGATGCGCGAATAATTCCGATTTTGAGTAATGCGATTAGCCATATTTATTAATGTATAAACTTACAAAATGATATATTAAGACTTAGATGTTACTCAGAATTATGTAAAAATATATGACTACATTTGGGTCTTTTTATACTCGAGGGTGTTTTGAATGAAATGAGCGTTTTGCGCTTTTGTCCGTATACGGTCAAATGCAGATTTGTGGTTATTACTTCAATAAAAACTTTGATGGCTAGTTGCTATCAGTCATATGATAAGTTTACAGTTCAGACATTGACTATTGATGTATCTTCTTATTCTCTCTCTCTCTGGGCATATGTATTTTTCACATATTTACGAATATATCCTTTGATACGCTATCGTGCAAACGTTAGTGTTTATACGAAGTGCACTGATCCGTTGAGGTCCGATCTAATACGTTTATTATAGAGAATCGTAGCAGGCAAGGCAGTCAGGAGAGAAAGTAAATGATGCGGCAACACCGCGCCAGAGCGGAGCGACCAGCAAGAAGGCCGAAGCAGGCGCGTGAGAAACCGTAATTGATGAAAGGTGTATCAGTCTTCCAAGATGACAGAGATTAAGGCAGATATCCAACATTTGTCTCCTTCGAGTACAATGATGCGTAGCTCTAAAACGATCTCACAGTAGCGAATAAATTTGACATCGTTCGGAAAAGTTGATCATCATTGAAATCATTGATAATTGTATGTTGGAGATGTTAGAGTTTTATGAAGTAATTACCTTTATCTCTTATGGTAATTGAGTGAGATAGGTTGTACTCCTGACGAAGTCAACTCACAAAATAAATACTCAGGCTTGCTTGAGCTCATGCTCCAGACATCATTATATGTAAGGCTGGTAAACAGAGGTATATAAGTAAAAGACGTAAATTAGAGAGTGAAAAGTAGATTGATTGATTTTGATTAAATCTTTCTTTATTGTACAATATGTTGTACATTATTTATAAAACAATAATTATAAATTATAATAATCAATATGATAGCGTGATAAATAAATGTGTGAGTTTATATGAATTTATGTGCTCTCTGATTGAATGAAGTGATTGTATGCTGCTGCTTTGAATTGAACTAAAGATAGTATGCTTATAATATGAGATGGAAGTGAATTCTAGAGTCGTGCTGTTGATACATGGAATGAGTTATGAAGTTTAGATAAGTTACACAGAGGGGTGTCAAATAACCTGATGCCACCCCAAACAGTCCGCAGCGGAGCATGTCGAAATATGTTCTGATCGAGCAGAGACGAGAAAGGAAATGAAGGATTTGGAAGAGGAGAAAAAGATGTTGGAGGTTCAGAAGAAAGAGGATGAAAGAGATAAATTGCTGGATAAAAGGAATGAGTTTTTGAAGGTGAAGGATGAAAAGATAGTAGTGGTACAATTGGAGCGAATGGATGTTGAAGAAATGAGATTAGGAAAGAGAAAGAATGAGGAGAAGATGGATGATGGACTGAGGAAGTCGATAATTTTGACTCCCGATGTGGAGGTGAAGGATGATTTCCAGGATCAAGAGTACTTGAGCCTGGAAGATGAACTTGCTGCAATCAGGGCTAGCATCCGTCGAGTTGTCGTATCTAATAAAGGGGTCTGGAAAAAGGATGCTAGCTTGATAATAAATAGAATGGAGAGGTATGAGAAGGTGATCAGGCGCATGAGTGTTGAGAATGAGCGCCTGGTTACGAAAATGGATGAGCAGGAAAGGATATGGAGAGGAAAGTTTAAAGGCATAGATGAGAGAATGAAGAGTGCGGAGATTGTTGCAGAGAAAACTATGGGTATGATGATGGGTAAGATGGAGGAGTTTAGTAGTATGTGGGAGAAGATGGAGGAACGGATGGAGGAGAAAATAAATATAATACAAGGGGGGGCTATGTCGGCACAAGCGCAGAACGTGCGAGTCGGCAAGAGTTATGCTCTGGTGGTCAAGGGGGCCAATGAGAAATTGACGAGCATGGAGGTCAAAAGACGTATGGTAGATACGGTGAATGGGGATATGGCCGTGAGAGTCAAGGGAATTAGGCCGATAAGGTCTGGGGGAGTGGTGGTTGAGGCTGCGACGGAGGAGGACCGTCGGCGGCTTGTTAGCTATCCCTTGGGGGATGCCGGTCTGCAGGCGAAGCTGCCTGACCGGGTGGATCCTAGGGTGATAATCTACGATGTTCCCTCATCGGTAGCAGACGCGACTATTCTTGATGAAATAATCAGAAAGAATGTGGATAATATTTCATCGAAGGATGGACTTAGGAAGAGAATGAAAATTGTGAGAAGAGAAACAAGGGGAAACGCGAGTAGGGGCAATATAATTGTAGAGCTTCCTAATGAATGTAAGAATAGATTGGTTGATAATGGGAGAGTATATGTTGGGTGGGTATCATACAAGGTAAGGATATGCGAGAGAGTGCAGAGGTGTTATGGGTGTATGAGTTACAACCATAAGATGCATGACTGCAAGGTTGGCAAGGTATGTTCAAGGTGTGGAAGGAAGGGACACCTGGCAAAGGACTGTAGGGGTCCGGAGTCATGTATCAATTGTAAAGAAAAGGGTAGAGAATCGGGACACTCTGCAATTTGGTCCGGTTGCCCAGAGTATGTTTGGAGGTTGAATGTCTTGAGGAAACGAATAAATGGCTAGTGAAAATGGGATGATTGAATGGGTGAATGATTGTGTAAGTGAGAGGGTATGCATGAACCTCTTGCAGTATAACTGTCAAAGGTCTAGAGGCGTTATGCATGATTTGGGTGAGTTGATGCTCCGGGAGGGAATACACTTGTGTCTCCTTCAGGAGTCGTATGTATGGAATGAGCGCGTGTGTGGTTTGCCTGGTTGGATGAATGTATTTAAGAGTGAATCTAATTTAGCTTGTGTGGTAGTGCCTGGTAATGAATATGAGTGTATGTTAGTGGAAGAAGTTAGTTTTGCGGATGGTGTATGTGTGTGGATGAAAGGTAATGTGTTTGAAATGTATGTGATTAGTTTGTATTGTAGACCGAATGGGGATTTGAATGAATGTACTGAGTATTTGGATCGCATGTTTGAATGTTTGAATGGTAAATGTGTATTAGTTGGAATGGATGCGAATGCCACGTCTAGTCTGTGGCATAGTAAAGGCACAGGCTGGGCGTGGAATAGTAGGTCAAGGGGGGAATTATTAGAAGAATGGATGTTAAGAACTGGTGTGCATGTATTGAATGAGCCCTCGGAGGGGTTCACTTTTAGTGGACCTCGTGGTGAGAGTGATATTGATGTCACTCTTACTAAAGGGGGCTCATACGAGTACGAATGGACTTTGAAGGATGAATGGGGTGTGAGTGACCATAACCCGATACTGATTAAGGTACGGGGAGTGAGTCACGAACACAGAATGAATAATATGATGGGTAAAAGATGGAGTGCAAGGAAGTGTGAATGGGGGGTGTATAAGGGGATGCTGGCGTCCTCCGCTGACGACTATGGTATTGAAAGCTACCGTAGTCTGAATGCGGAGGATAGGGTCAGAATTATGAGTGAATGGATCCACAAAGCGAATGAGGCGTGTATGAAAAGAGTGAAAGGTACAGGTGTGAGACGTGAGCTAGTATGGTGGAATGAGGAGTTGGCCAGAATGAAGAGAAAAGTAAGAAGGAAAAGGAAGATTTATCAGAGAGAAAAGAGAAGAGAGGGAGTGAATGTGAGTGAAAGGTATAAAGAATGGAAAGAATGTGTGAGTGAGTACAAGGACAGAATGAAAAGAGAGAAAGAGGATAACTGGCGTGAGTTTGTGAGTCGGCAGAGCGTGGATAATGTTTGAAAAGTAATCGAGGTATGTATGGGGAAAAATGGAAACAGGAGTCTGAGTGCGTTGAAAATTGGTAATGAATGGACGAGAGATTGGAAGGAAAGTGTGAATGTGTTACTGAATAGG
>JACCIA010000040.1:0-20000 GCA_018906985.1 Apocrypta bakeri | reverse complement strand
ACCCAACCTATGTTTGTTCCGTGTCTCGAGTTCTAGGATGTTCTGAGCACAGGACATGATTACTACAACTTCCGATTGAAAAACAGTGGCGTACTGCCCAGCTTTTTATCAAGAGTCACCCCTAGATATTTAACCGAATCCTTCACCTCTAGTATCTTCCCCTGAAGTTTCGGGGCTCTAGGGAAACCGACCGACCTCGATCTTAAAGATCTCGGTTTAGGACCGCTTCGTTGATGAAGGCCAAATGGTGTTGATTTAGCTTCTAGTCAGGATAACCCTCCCTCACGAGAACCCTCGTCAGCTGGTCCATCATCCTCGCCACAATGAGTCTATCCTCCAGGTTTGTCCTTTTGGCCGCTGTCCGGTTGGTGGGAGGTGTCTCGTTAGATCCTTTGCGGCGTTTACCGGTCTGGATCTCCGAGGCCCCTGCCCTCGATATTCCAGGTTCGGTACTTCCCCGATTCCTGGGACTTCCCAACCCCGAGGTCCCGGCTTCGTACCTCTCCTGTCTTTGTTTGTGATGCAGGATCTTGCGCCTCTAGGCCCCAGAGACCTTCCAGCTCGGATCCTGCGTCGGTCGCCTCTCGGCTACGGTCCCTCGAGAGTTCTCGAAGGAGCCTTCCTTTGGTCCCGTAGTCGATCCAGAGGTGGCATCTCTCTGGTTCTCTAACGAGCCTCTGTTTGACACCACCCGAACACTCCCGCGCCGAAGATAGGTCCGACTGAAGTCTTCCCCCTGTCTCCAACGAGCTAGAGGAGGGAGGTTTCTCTCCCTCCAGACCTCGCGTTGCTGCCCCGCTGGAGGCATCGTCACTTTCCCTCCCCTCACAAAAACTGGTTCTTTTAATGTACTTATCCATGAAAAGTCCCACGATCAGTGAGGAAATAAAAGATCCGCCACCGCAGAGCCTCATACGGTGGTAAGGCTAGATACTAAGGGAGGGCGCCAGGTATCCCCAAGGCATCGTTAGCGACACCGTCTTACCCCGGGTGCCAAGAGAGCTAGTTGGGCACGATGGCTCACACCGTCTAGCTTAGGGGGACGACTCATGTAGTATGTTCTGCGGTGTAGTGTATTGAGTGTAGGATTGGTGTGTAAATGTAAAGTTAACGTGTATCCAACCTGTTGAGTCGTCTCAACCTGGTTGGAGGGTTGCTCCTAGCTTCTTACCGGTCCGTCAGGCTGTTCACGTACTCTCCCTCTCTGTTTCGAGGAGAAGGGGCCTTGTTCCAGCAGCGTCCCGGGAAGAGTCGAACCGGGAGGGCCCTTTTACGGGGATCCCGTGACCCAGTGACCTCTACCACCAGGTACTAGGGTGTGAATCGTTTACCCCGTTTTACGGGCGATTACTACCCAGCCTCATTTTCCCGGTTTCCAGGGTCCCCTCTCCTAGTCCGAATCCGGTACAGCCTCAGAACCGCCAGACGAGCCCCGACACCGGCCCATTTTGCGAATGAGCACAACGTCAAGGTGGCAACCATCGTGGGGGAATATACAGGCATATACATTCATCAATATACAGGCAATATAAAAACACTTTTATATACATACAAAGTGGTATGTACATATAATGTGCGTAATATACAAATAATAATAAATTCAACAAAGATAATAACATGAAGCCAGTAACTGATCGAAATATGGGAATGTAAATTAAGAAAAGCAATAGAATAAAATAAAAAACTTTGTATATTTATAAGCAAGTTATGAGTCTTGCACGTAAACCGCTTGGCCACGTGACACGTATTTTGGTGAGCGTGGTAACACTATTGTTACATCCCGAATCGGCAGAATATATCTGAAAGCAGCATTCGAAAGAGGGGGAAAACACATAAAATAGAGTTATTTGAATCTTAACCAACTATAATCTACATAACCTAAAAAATGACTGAAAAATTAAAATATTTCTCCTGTGTCCAATTTTGATCTCTAAAAACTGAAAAAAATCAGGGTAGTTCAGATTTTTTGGAGCAAACCGTCAAACAGAAAAAATGTTTTTCAAAAAGACACGTTTTTAAGTCTAGGCACGTTAGATTTAAACGTAGAGGCGTGAAAATTTGGCTCAAGAGGTCTTTAAATGCGACCTTTTGAATAGCTAGGTTCAAATTAAGATTCTGGTTAGGGCAGTTTGTGCATGCTTACCCCGCTATAGCCTTTGAAATTATATTATTTATAATTATAGTGCATTGAATTATACTAGTTGTATTTAATAAAGTAACATTGTGTTGTCGTTATAGAAAAGTAAATGTAGACTAATCAATATTAGTCTACATTTACTTTAACAATTTAAAAACACTTCGGAATTGTTTTATTAACAATTTAAGTAAGTTGTCAGTTTAAATGCAATTAGTAATTTTGTATAATATCTTATTAGTTCTTAATTTCCATTTTTGAGTCATTCTTCCAACTTAATATGCCTTAAATTATTTCATTAATCAAATACAAATGAATATCCCTCATTTACCCCGGTTGTACATACAATATTAATTAACTTAAAAAGTCTCCTCTGTTATGATAAACTCCCTATTTTATATATACATGTTGTAATTAATATGCGAATTCTTTAAAATATAAACAATTTATTTTTCAGTAATAGCAATAAACCGGAAGTAATAACAGCGAAAATAATAAGCGATAGACCATTCAGTGCTCGTCCGGCTGCTCCAAAACAACGTGTGAAATTAAACGAATCATCAAATACTGACAATGTGTAAGAATATTATTTACAACTTTTATAGTATTACGTTATTTTCCGAAAGAGAATACTTCGTAGTAGTAAAATTATAAATTTCAATATTACTTGTTATTTTTTGGGGTGTCAGAAGTTGAAATCATGTATTTTTGTTACTATTTTTATGCTTTTTTATTACTATAGCTTGAATTACATAAATTAAATAAGTTTCGCTTTTTTTTAATCTGCGAGTAATTAGAAAAACATATAAAGTTATAATTGAGCACTAGGCAGCCAAAGCCTTTTAATAGCTTAAACTAGAGCTGTCCATCTGGATAAATTGTTTAAATAAAAAGTTTGCATTACACAGTATGATCTTATATTTATTTTTTAAAACTATCCAATTGCATGGTTAAATCGAGAATTGATTCCGGCAAATTTTTTTCAATAAATTTTGGATGAACGCAATTTTATGTATAAATGTGCGCTTATTTAAACGACCTCGCTCTATATGTAACGTATATATCTAAAAAATATTTCTATTTACTTGTTAGTATTCTGAGAAGCACTTCGGAATAACTCACTATCAGGCAGTCGTTGATAATAATGTAAGATAAACGATGTAAGATGCACGATTTCATTGATTACTACACTTTGATATATATATCATTATTCTTTGCTTGATTCGCGTATGATACAACTCCTTTATTATCATCCGACTAATGGCATCACCCTCGTATGCTAAAAGTTTTTGGTTCGTCGATCTATCCTTTTTCTGTAATTTCGGTAATGACCATGTGACCCATTGACTTCCCTTAGTAGCAATAGTTTCTTCCCGTTCTTGGCCGTATTCTATATTAATTTTTTGCTAACGTAAACATATACCTCAACTCCGAAAGCCGATATGCGATAACTTGGTAGGTTAACTGGTTTAGTTTCAAGTTTCTTTTAGTTTCAAGCATCAAACGGAGAACATATCTGAGAATGTACCTTATGCAACTATTTGTACTACAGTCTCTTGGTATCTAAAGATTGTTTGTTTGAACAGGCCCTCGTATTGTATTTTAATCTACGGGATTTTCCAAAATTACAAGCGAGACAAAAAGATTATTTTATTGGGGCATTTCTTACACGTAACTGCTTTACTTGTGAGTATGTTCTTTAAAATTCCCATATCTATGTGATTCAAGCTTCTTGATACATGCGCTAATCAATAGACGGCATAAGTTTTTCGTTTTTAACTTATGATTTAAAGTTCATATAGTAAATGTTTATTTACTGATTTTTGTTCCAATGTTGTTCATCGAACATTAAACGGCAGCCTTTATTCGTATAAGCTTGCATTTATCATTTATCTATATGAGAATTATTATTGTTGCACTGGTAATAATTCCTTATTGCTTCGTATTACCTAGTGAAACTAGTTTGGTATTTTTTGGATTGAAATCGGTCAACTAAACGCTAATGCCTAAAATGTCACTAAGTCATACGACGCGGCATCCCGATAATAGTCTCAGACTAGTTTGGATTAGGTGCAGGCACTGCATGGCTCTAGAATCCTGCTGTCTGTGTAAATTTACACCCATATACCAGATATCGATGTCTAGGATAAAAAACCTGCCAATTCAAAAAATAAAATGTGTATAAATTTATATGACATATATTGTAACGAGTGTTAGATTGTAACAATATGAATATACTGTGTATAAGCGATAAGTTGCGATGGTGAAGAAGAGAGAATTATCAGGCAAGCGGTCAATGAAATAAAAAAAAATTAACTGTAAACGACAAAAGCGTGAAGATGATAGAAAATGCGAGAGATTTTGGAGAAAAACAAATAAATAAAACCCTGGAAAAGATATATTCGAATTCAGAATATGATGTGAATCTGTGCGATTTACTAGACACGACCGAGCGAAAGCTAACGAATTTGAGCGACCCGGAGAAAAGAGAAGTTATTGATCTTATTAAGGAGTGTTATCCTTTGTTTACGAATAAGACAGGACGTATAGACTGTTACGAACATTCTTTGAAAATATCAAAGCCTGACGCGATTGTTCACATGATATATCCTGTACCTTTTGCATTGCGCGATTCGGTGTGCGATGAAATTAAAGTAATGCTAGAAGCGGATATTATTGAAAAAGCATACAACCCCCATTGCAATCCATTAACAATAGTAAAAAAAATTCATGGAAAGATTCGTATTTGTCTCGATGCGCGATTCATTAACGAAATAATAGTCGATGATCCCATATCTCCACCTTTAATAAGAGAATTAATTCAAAAATTTTCTAAAGTTCAGTTTTTTACTAAACTCGATTTAACACACGGATATTGGCAGGTTCCTTTAGATAAAAAATCTCGTCCAAACAAAAGTTTTATTTTTGAATAAGTTCAATATCAATTTTGTAAATGCCCCTTCGGCTTGAAAGAGTCGGGAAGCGCATTTATAAGGGCAATAAGAGAAGCATTAGCATTAAACAATGATAAGGAAATTTACTTGGAAATGTCCAATTATATTGATGATTTTTTTATAGGATCTAGCTCATTTCAGAGACATATACAAGTAATCCGCAAATTATTTTACTGTTTGATAAAACACAATTTTACATTAAAATTAGAAAAATGCGAATTTTTCAAGGAATCAACGACATTTTTAGGCTTTCAAATAACAACCGTGGGAATAAACCCAGATCCGGACAAACTAAAAGATATTGTGAACTTCGAAGAACAAAATAATAAACGTGATCTACAAAAAATTTTAGGAGTTTGCAATTTTTATCGCCAATTTAGTAAAAACCATAGTACGTTCGTTGATATTTTACGCGACTTATTAAAAAAGGAATCTGAATGGATATGGACCGAATTACATAAACGAGCATTTAAATGACTTAAAAAATAGCTTCGTTGATCATGTCACGTTGAAACACATAATTACGGGATCGAAATTCTACGTACAAACGGATGCAAGTGATCGCGGTATTAGTGGAATTTTATATCCGAAGGATTCAGAGGGAAATGAATGCCTCATTGCTGTGACAAGCCGATATCTTTCTGGACCCGAGATATACTATACAACATGCGAAAAAGAGCTACTAGTAATAGTTTATGCTATAACCAAATTTAGAATGTACATCTTAGGCACACGATTGGAAGTCGTAACTGACCATAAAGGTCTAACGTTTTTAGCCTCAACGCCTTATCATAACTCGCGATTGATGCGATGGAGTTTAATTCTCCAACAATACTCGTTCACGGTGCGCTATGTTAGAGGCATTGAGAATACAGTCGCAGAGTTTTTTAGACGAAATCCCGAAGGAAGATTTTTCGAAGAGAAAAACTCGACCGTTGTAATCGCCATCATGAAACACCTAAGCCTCGAAGATGTAAATTCCAAAGAATCCGGTTTAAGCTCAGCTATCATGATTTTAAACGATTAGTCAACAAAAAATGCATTTTTAAATATCGTGAAACTGCAAGAGCAAGATGCGGATATTGTTCAAAAAATTAATATATGTAAAAATGAAAAATTCGATACGTTGCAAATATATAACAATATCTTATTCCATCGCGAAAAAATGAGCGAAACTTGGAGAATATATGTACCGTCGATATTAACAAATTCAATCATAAAAATAACACACAACAAGCTAGGCCATCCCGGTGTATACAAAACATTAAATTATCTGAAACAATACTATTATTGGCCTTGCATGAACAAAAACATAAAAAAATACATATTGTCGTGCGATACGTGTCAAAGAGTAAAATATCTTCCATTATCAATGGAAGGAGAATTTCAATTTGTTGCTCTGAAGGTCCTAACGAGCTGGCAACCGTTGATTTCTACGGAACCCTTCCGCGTTCTAGGGGAGGGATAGAATATATCTTTGTTATGCTGTATGCTTTTCAAAGAACGTATGCCTGTATACATTAAAAAAGCAACTACCGCGGCAACAGTAAAATGCATATTTGACAAGTACAAAAATAATACTGAGCGATAATGGAACGCAATTTAAAGCAAAAAAATGGAGAACGCGTCTGCAGTCCGAAGGAATCAAAGTTACCTATAGCTCAATTCGTCATCCACAATCGAAACCGACGGAAAGGGTTATGCCTAAACTCGGTCGGTTGTTTAAAACATTTTGCGCTAAAAACACACGAAATGGATGAATTTTATTCCCAAAATTGAACATTTGCTCAACATAACGACACACCATAGTACAAAATATCCCCCCAACAATTGCATTTTGGAATTCCAATAACAGATCAAATCACTAATCTAATCGAGTTTCCGGAAACGGAAAACATTGCTCACAAAAACATCATAATATTAGTGAAAGAAAATTTAAAACAATCTTTTAAACAAAGAAAAAATGAGTCAAAAAACAATATCGAAAATAAAATTATGTATAGGTGACTTAGTACTACTGCGTGTTCAACGCATTTCCAGCGCAATTGACCAAACAACAAAAAAGTTTTTCATTTATTCGAGGGGCCATACGTTATTTCAAAAAGCATCGGTGCAAATACATTTGTTTTAAACGACCCAAATAATCCTTGTAAGGAAATCGGTATTTATAATCGTCTAAATTTAAGACGATATTATAGCCCTGATGTTGTTGCTGGGACTTAGTAAAACACTAACATAAATATAAGGAAAATGTTTGTAAATAGTAGTTATAAGTCCTAATTGATGTGATTTTATAGACCTTATCAATGCTGAGCGTAAATGCAATTATCACGTGTGAAGTTAGATCGACAAAATGATGCACTTATTGCAAACTTGTATATAATAACTGTATATTTATATGAATGTAACCTTAAGAATCCGTCTCGATATACATATGTAAATTGGATATTTATGTGTATAAAAACGAACATATTCATAGATATGTTACAATTTATCTATCGCCACGAATCTTTACGAAAGCTTTTCCGACCTACGCCTTAAGCGTATCTCAGGAAAAGGAGAGGTGTATAACGAGTGTTAGATTAGATAAGCGAAATCCCCCACCCGTGACACGGGACGCCGAGTGATGTATATATTGGGAGTGCGAAGGTGAAGAAGAGAGAATTATCAGGCAAGTGTAACGTCCGGCGAAAATCTAAGAAAAGAGATAAAATTTTTTTTTCTCTTCTCTTCTCTTTTTCTCATCTATACCGAAAACCTTTCACTTACTGACAATGATCACTCTACACAAAAAAAATCTAAAAGAAACAAGAGACAGGAAACTAAAAAAATGGAAGCACAAGATTCACTACCAGCCACCACCCGTTGCGCATCAGTCTGTTAACCTAATCCTGAAGTTATGAGCAGGACACCAACGAATGTACCGTTAGGTCATCTTCAGCTGCACTACAAGAACGACCAAAGTAGATGCATTGATTTTTAGCAGAACATTGAAGATTGGAGATTTACGTTTCCGACTTTCGCCGAAAATTGTCTAGACTAAATTTCTTTTAACAACTAACTCCGCCTACTAAATGTACTGCGCATTTTCTTAAAAAAACCGTTAATGTACCGTTAGAAAATAAGGGAAACTTTCCACTAGTTTTTAAAAACTGAGAGTTCCACATTCGTAATTTATTTAACTCAATTCTTAACTAAATATTTCAAATTTTATATACAATAACAACCATAAAAATATTTTTATGTGTACATTTTTATGCATATAACAATATATTATTCTTTTATTATACATACCGTTATACAAAATAAGATTAATTATAAATAATAATATTTAGAATAACTTTCAAAATTTAAATAAGCTATGTTTATATCATTTTACTGTTTAGATTAATTTTAAATTTAGTGATTAACAATTACTTATAAACAATATTTGAATGTAAATTATTAATAATTTTACTCGCTATAAATTATATGCGTTTCGATTCATATAATTCGCTCTTTAAGTGACATAAAATTGTTAATAATAAATGCAATTGTTAAATTATTATTAAGAAACTATATAATATTAGTCTGTAATAATTTGTACTCATTCCTTTTTTCTTAAGCCAATCAAAGAAAATGTAGGCGTTGACATTTTTTCTAATTGGTAACTGACTCAAAATACCAGCCCCTTTCTTCTACGAAATTACGCGGTCAAAACCTTTAAAAGGCCCTGCATCCCCCGCTGAAAACGGACTTGCACTGGGATACGGACTCGTACTCAGGGAGACTCAGTCACAGTCTCAAGTTTGACAAAACCAGAGCCAGAGCCAACGAGCCAGAGCCAGAGTTTTAAATTTTGAAATCCAACAAGTTCTTTTTACTAAATTTTGAAATCCAACAAGTTCTTTTACTAAATTTTGAAATCCAACAAGTTCTTTTACCAAATTTTGAAATCCAACAAGTTGCTAAAAAAAAATCTAACAAGTTACCAAGCGAGAAAAGGTGTCAACAACGAAACAAAGAGTGAGTAAAAATAATCTTGTATATTATTTCTCTTACTTTAAATTAAAAATACCTTAAATTCTTACTAAAAAAACAGAGTAAATAATTTGAACTCCTATATAAAAAAAAAACTCCAAATTCATTACCAACTTTTCTATTTTCCGTTGTTCATTTATATATTCAGAGAAAGCTATAGTGATTTCTATATGAATGTATGTAGTGATCTTTGAAATTGAATGAACTAACCTCCTAAATTTCCTATATTCTGCATTTGTTTATCATCTCAGAGAAAACTATAGTGATTTCTATATGAATGTTCATAGTAATATCTGAAACTAAACGAATCAATCTCCAAATTTTCCTATTTTTGTAATTAAAATAAGACTAGTGATTTCTATATGAATCTATACAGTTCTCTATTTAAAATTGCATAAATTTCCTAAACTTCCATGTCCAACCTTCCAACGTATATAATTATAAATTGAAACATATAATATTAATTCGTAAGCATCCCTAGCTATACAATCGAAAGATTGTGGCTAAAAAAATACATCATCCTTATACACACAAGTCCGTCTAGGACGTGACATAAAATTGGAGGCCCCGGAGGGATTGATATTATTGATTGATCTATTTACGAATTAAAATTTTTTTTTACAGATCTAATGATCTTTCGTATATATATATATATATATTATATGTTTTATTAAATTATATACTCTGATTTTTTTTTATTCTTATTAATTTATACTATTTTTGAAAAGTAATTAACGTAAAAAATTTTTTTTTTCTCCCTCCCTTTTAAAAAAAATTTATAGTGTCAAAAACCGAAGCTAGTAAAAAACGTAGAGTTAATTTTAAAACTCGTGCTCGTCTACGCGAACTTGAGGAAAAGTATTTAGATTTTGTGAAAATTCACGCAGGCATTACTAATGCTTTCCTAAGTTTAACTACATTATTAAAAATTGAAAATTCATCGCGCAAAACGCTTTCTCTTAAGGCAATTTATTCCAAACGGCCAGGGTTTAAATTCGAAATCGTAATTGATAATCGCATGTATTATTTTAGAAGAACGTTAAAAACGAAATTACGTGTTCTTCTCGCCATTAAGGAAAGAACGGGAAAAGACCACACGGACATTTCCAAAATACAAGATTTTCTTTCTTGGAAATGTATTGATAATGAAAAATTATATAAAAACAAAAAAATTAAAACCGAACCTAAAGATGAGATCGAAATAATTACTCTAGATTAAAACTTTTAAACTAATTTCTTACTTTAATAATATAAAATTGTATATTAAAACAAAATTTTTCGGTATAAAATTTTAAATATAAAAAAAGGAATGTCATGAGTGAAAACAATTCTCCAAGACTAACACGCGCGAGTACTAGTAAAAATAAAACTCTTAGGCAAGAAGTACAAAAATTTAATAAAATAGAACATAGTCCGGTTCGTTTAGAACGCGTAACTAAAACTATAGACTCCGTTCCGGATATTAAATTACCAAAAATGGCTAATCAAAATCAACCCGTCACTGTTAGTTTACAACATAACCAATTAGTATCGTTAAAAGACGCGATTAAAATAGTACCGGAATTCGATGGTCACAATATTACTTTACAAGAATTTTTAGATGGGTGTAGTGAAGCTTTGCAAATGATAGAACCCGCTGCAGAAAATAACTTATTAAAACTTATTCGTATTCAAATAACAGGAGAAGCGCGTAGAGCCATAACTGGTGAATCATTTAATAGAGTTCGAGATTTAGCCACATTTTTAAAAAGCATTTATGCACCTCTTAAACCGGTTACGCAATTGTTAGGTGAGTTAGGAAGGGAATTTCAAAAAGAAAATGAATCTGTAATAACTTTTGTTAACAGATTGAGAGAAATTTCAAGGAAAATATTAGATGCTAAATTTTTAGAATTGAATTCAGATACAAATCAAGACGCATTTAAAACACAAATTGAAAGCTACGTTGTAGAGTGTTTTAAGAGTGGTTTGAGGCCAGAAATTGAACAACGGTTACAAGCTACGACCGATGTAAAAAAACTAATAGCGGACGCGATCGCGATTGAAAAAGTAATAATTGCTAGAAAATCGTTACGCGATAATGACAATTCTAATTTTGAAGAAAAATTCAAATATAAAAAACGAGTTACGTTTGTTTGTCAAATGTGCCAAGAAGAAGGACATGAGGCTTCCGAATGTGAACTTGTATTGAATTTAAAAGGTAAATGCGATTATTGTAATAAAACGGGTCATACGGTAGATTCTTGTTATAAAAAGTTAAACGAAAGAAAAATAGAATGCCAAATTTGCAATAAAAGTGGACATCAAGCAATCAATTGCTTTAGAAACAAGCCTAGTTGCCAAATTTGTAATAAATCAGGTCACACGGCTTCGCAATGTTTTAAATCAAGAATTAGTTGCCAAATTTGCAATAAACTAGGCCATTCAGCAGCACAATGCATGAATAATATTAAAATCAATTGTTGTCAAATTTGCGAAAAATCTGGACACGTAGCTAGCCAATGTTTTAGTTTAAATAAAATTAAAAGAGAAGATCCGATATCTTCACGGAGTCGACTTAGCTGTCAACTTTGCGATAAGATTGGACATACCGCCGCTACTTGTAACACTGCTTTAAAAAATAATAAAACCATGTTTTGTAGTTATTGTAAAAATAAAGGCCACAATGTCGAAGAATGCCGGAAGTTAAAATTTAGAGAAACACATTCGGGAAACTCGAAAATACCCCCGACAACGAGCGCGAAGTCGGAGGGTCAGAATTTGAATTCGAAGCGCTCAAACACTCTTTCAACCTCAATCGACGAGATCCTGTACGACATTCTACCATTAAATTAATGTTTCCGAGTAAATTAATTCCTTTCGTAAATTTTTTAAATCCGAAATTAAATATGAATCTTAGTTTTATGTTAGACACAGGTTCCGAAATATCCATAATTAGAATATGTTCAGTAGATAAAGATGTACCTATATTACGCGATAATATTATTTCTATAAATGGTATTGGTTCTAGCGAAACAATTTCTTTAGGCACAGTTAATATGAAATTATTCGGTTTAGTTATTCCTTTCGTGATAGTTCCGAATAATTTTCCAATTCCTTTTAGTGGAATTATAGGTTCGAATATATTTTTAGACAATAAAGCCAGAATCGATTATAAAAATGAAACGGTAGAAATTAATAACAAAAAAATGAATTTTAAACAAAATAAAAATCCGCGTTTTATAGCTGAAAATAAACGTATAGCTAATATTAAAATTAATAACAAGCGTGTTCAATGTTTGCCTTACATTAAATTTATTAATAATTTTACCAACGGTTTTTTAATGATTGATACAGGTTCAGAAACGAATTTAATTAAGAAAAGTTTATTACCACCTCATGTTGTAATAGATACCAACAAAATGGCTTATTTGAGAGGTGTAGGTAACGATTTAATTTCAACTTTAGGGACTACAGAGATTAAAATTTTAGGTTATAGTTGTGAATTTCATGTAGTATCTGATGATTTTGCAATCCCTTGTGAAGGAGTTTTAGGTTCAACGTATTTTACAGAATCAGAATCTTTAATTGATTATGAAAAAGGATTACTTATAAATTCATTCATTCAAACTAAATTAATTTTTGATAAGGATCACTTTATTTCTGAAAATAAACAATTACATTTAAAAAATTTAGTTTACGATTCAATAGATTTTAGCGATAATTCAAGTTTGCAAAACGATTTATGTAGCTCAGTAAATTCAGAAGATTCAGACATTTTTTCAGATAGTTTAAAAAATATCCACGAGTTGAATGATGACGATAATGAGTCTGATTTTGTTGACTCAGATATTTCTGAAACTCAGGATATATCTCAAAATGAGAATGAGAGAATTGGCTTTAACTTTCACTTTTTTATTTCGCAAAAACAAATTTTTGACGAATTAAATATAAAAAATGAATGTATTCCATCAAGAGAAACATATTTGTTCGATGTAAATGCAAATAAAAACAAAGAAGTCTTTACAAATAATATTTCTTCAAATAGCAGTAAAGATGTTGAAGATTATTTACGTTTAGAACATCTAGATCAAGAAACAAAATCATCGATTACGACTTTAATTCAAAATAATAAAGATGTGTTTTTTTTAAAAGGAGATCAACTAGGCGCGACAGATTTAGTCATGCATAGAATCCGTACAACTGATGACATTCCGATTAATGCTCATCAATATAATTTACCTTATTCAGTAAGGGACGAACTCAATCGACAAGTTAACGAACTTTTAGAGCAGGGAATAATAGTACCTTCGGACTCTGATCATAACTCACCAGTTTGGATAGTTCCGAAAAAACCGGGAATTGACGGAAAACCGCGTTGGAGATTAGTAATTGATTTTCGACAATTAAATGAAAAAACAATAGCAGATGCATATCCGTTGCCAAATATTCTTACGATTTTTGACTACTTAGGTGGTTATAAGTACTATACGGTACTCGATATGGCGTCGGGCTTTCACCAAATTCGCATGGATCCGCGAGATGCTCACAAAACTGCGTTTACAACACCTTTTGGACATTGGCACTATGTTAGAATGCCATTTGGTTTACGCAACGCTCCCGCAACGTTCCAACGATTAATGGACAATATTCTTTACGGTCTTCAGGGAATAAAAGGAATATTTATTTACATTGACGACTTAATCATCGGAAGTAATTCAATCGAAGAGCATAACGTAAAATTCGATTTAGTGATGAAACGACTACGCGAAGCTAAATTAAAATTACAGATCGACAAATGTGAATTTATGAAACAAAAGGTTAATTATTTAGGACACATTATTAGTGAAAAAGGAATTAGCCCCGATCCTAAAAAAATTGAAGCAGTTTCAAAATTTCCAATTCCGAAAAATAGGAAAAACGTTAGACAGTTTTTAGGTCTTGCGGGATATTACCGCAGATTTATTCAAAACTTCGCGAAAATAGCAAAACCTCTTTCAAGATTATTACAAGATAAAATAACCTTTGAGTGGGAAGAAAAAGCTAACAACGCGTTTGAAATTTTAAAACTAGCCTTGTGCAATCCACCGATTTTACAATTCCCTGATTTTAACAAACCTTTTAATATATGCGCCGATAGTAGTGGTTATGCTATAGGTAGTGTATTAAGCCAAGGTACTGTAGGGAAAGATTTACCAATTGCATATACATCACGCGTTTTAAGGGGTCCAGAGCTTAACTATGAAATATACGAAAAAGAAGCTCTCGCGATCTTACACGGTGTTAAACAGTTTCGTTTATACATTTTCGGTAGACCAGTAAAAATATATACCGATCATCAGCCGTTAGTTTGGTTCAAAACAGCAGATTTGAACACTAGAGTTCAAAAGTGGAGATTTAAACTATCCGAGTATGATTATGAAATCATTTATAAACCGGGAAAATTAAATTCGAATGCCGATGCATTATCAAGAAATCCCGTTGATGCTAATATCAATGCTATAACTAGACAGCAGAAAAAATTACTAACATTGAAAAATAAAGAACAACAACAAATAAATAATAAACCAGAAATAATAACTAAAAATTCGAAAAAAATGAAACTACGTAACAAAAATAAAATAAATTATGCCGAATCAAACGATAGTGAAATCGAATCAGATATCGATAGACCTCGAAAAACAAAAATTAAATATAAAAAACGCGAGAGAATTAAAACCCGTGATTTTGACAATGTTAGCAAATCATTTAGTGATAGTAATAGTGATAGCGATATTAGTTCAAACGAAGAAATTATAATAAATGAACAATTAAACGTGGATTTAGACGTAAATACGTGTATAAATAATATAATAGAGACTAGAGAAATTTTACACTTTAGACATGATAATATAGTTTATTTTGTCGATGTTAATGGAAATCCGTGTGATAAAGGAGCAATAGGTTTAATAAAAAATAATAAAATTTCGGAAAAACAAAATTTAATTTTAGGTTCAGTAAATACATTTAAACGTAGCGGAAATAAGTATTATTTAGGGTTATGCATAAAAGATGAAAATTCGGTTTCACAATTAATCACTGAAAATAATATAAAAACTTGCTTAAATTCATTGCAAACATTATTGATCAAAAATAATATTAAAGAGTTTAGTATTGCCAAAAGTGAATACATAGAGAATATAGCATGGACGAAAATATATAATTTAATTAAAGAGATTTTTATAAATTCAAAAATTAAAGTTATTATTTGTAAAGGAACTTTACAATACGTAGAGCCGAAAAATAGAGACGAAATTTTTTACGAATTGCACAGTTCAGCAATAGGAGGCCATAGAGGTGTTTCAAAAACATTTAATAGAATTCGTCAATACTATTATTGGGAAAAT
Source organism: Apocrypta bakeri (assembly GCA_018906985.1). Lineage (NCBI taxonomy): Eukaryota > Metazoa > Arthropoda > Insecta > Hymenoptera > Pteromalidae > Apocrypta > Apocrypta bakeri. Next base: position 4,527 of record JACCIA010000040.1, on the reverse strand, counting down.
CTTAAACAAGATGTACAAAGGCGCATACAACAGTGTATTCAGTGTCAATTAAAAAAGTTAGTTCGATTAAAAACAAAACAGCCGATGTTAATTACAGATACGCCAGGCACTGTATTTGATAAAATTGCGATGGATATAGTAGGTCCTTTACCAAAAACACAAAACGGGAATGAGTATATTTTAACAATGCAGGATCAACTCTCTAAATTTTGTTTAGCTGTTCCATTACAAAACGCGCAAGCTTCAACAATAGCCGATGCTTTTATTAAGAAATTTATATGCACATTTGGCGCGCCGCGAATTATTTTAACCGATCAAGGTAGTAATTTTCTTAGTAACTTAATAAAAAGAATTGCAAAAAGATTTAAAATTAAACGTATAAAAACTACCGCGTTTCATCCTCAATCTAATGGCTCTCTTGAAAGATCTCACCACGCGTTAGGTGAATTTATTAAACAGTATACTTCAACAGATAGTGAATGGGATAATTGGATTGATATCTGCATGTTAAATTATAATACATGTGTGCAAGAAAGTACAAAACACACACCTTACGAGGTAGTTTTTGGAAAACTTGCTAGACTCCCATCAAGCGACCCGCTTAGGGAAGGAGACCTTTTACCTACATATAACGGTTACATAAAAGATCTTGTTATACGATTAACGGGAATACGGAAAATCGTTTACGAAAATTTAATAGAATCAAAACATAAAAACAAAAAATATTACGACAAAAAAATTAATGAACAAAACTTCAAGGTCGGCGACTTTGTATTTTTATTAAAAGGTCCAAAACCAGGTAAATTCGGTGATCACTACTCAGGTCCGCATAAAATCTTGGAAGTAATTAACAAAAACAACATTCGAATTCAATTCAAAAAATCTTCAAAAATCGTGCATGCAAATAGACTCAGGATTTCTCATATAAATAGCAAACTGGGAAGATGAATAACAAAATATTCATTTTCTACTTTCAGATGGATTTATTATTCCTTCTCTTGTTAGTAAATTCAGTATCAGGTTTTATAGGTTATGATTGTGGATCTCGATCTTTAAATATAACTACATTATCTTTAATAGATGTAGAACCGTGCGAAATTCCTAAAAATACCGTAAATGTAACTCGACAGTACATACAACTTTTACAAATTAGTGAATTTTCAAATATTAATGTTATTCAATGCAAATTAGAAATTAAAAGAACCATAAAATATTGTGGTTGGAGATCTTATAATTCCGAAGTTTTTAATGGACAACTCGATTACATTTACGATATTAGTCGTAAACAATGTCAAGAAGCATATTCAACAGGAACATTATTGTTCGATCACAGTCATATTATTAGTGGAATTAAAGTTAACCAAACAATAACGTATCCTCTGACATTTGCTGGATCTCTCACGAATGATGGCACATGTACCGGAACGTCTTACACTGATCCTTACGGATCATGGCAAAATGTATTTGTAACCGGTACTATAAAAATTTTAGTTCAAAATCATAAAGCTCGTGTTGATCTAAATAACAATAGATTACATTTACGTTCCGGTACAGTTTGCACATTAGCAGATAGTACTTGCATAGATATGGAAGGAGGATATACTTTTTGGAACCCATTACCTTCCGATAATTGTAAATTTAACCAATATAATGTTTTATATGAAGGATTAGCTAATAAAATCATTGATCCTGATTTTGCAAACAAAATAGTATATTCTCTTTCCACACAAGATGTCACGTTTGCGTTAACAAGGAAAAATTTAGACAATGTTTGTGGATATACAATTATACGAACAGAACATCCAAAACTTATAATTTTTGAAACTCAAAAAGGCGAAACATTTGCGAAAAAAGGCAAAATTTCCGTCGATAATCTTGACATTTTTGCGTACGTAAATTCAAAATTTGTATTCGTCGAAAAACATATCCGTTCACAGATTAAACAATTATATCAAGATGTAATTTTGCAAAGATGTAATCTAGAAAGAGAAACTTTAAAAAACGCGTTAGCAATAGCAACAACTGCACCTGATCAATTCGCATATAATCTAATGAAAGGTCCAGGTTACATGGCTGTGACTGCTGGCGAAGTAGTTCACATTATTAAATGTATACCTGTAGAAATTCAATTACAACATGGAAAAGATTGTTATGCTGAACTACAAATACAAAGAGATAACAAAACATTATTTTTAACACCAAGAACACATATCTTAAAGAAGAGAGGCACACAAGTGACTTGCAACAGTCTTTTGCCTTCTCATTATTTTGTTGATGAAGATTGGTATAAAGTTTTACCAAGACCGACTCAAGCTAGATTTCCAATTACGATAAAACCTTTGACAAAACCCACGTGGAAATATTTGAATCCAGCTTCCCTGGCCACAAGTGGTATTTATACAGAAAAAGATTTGGATGATCTTCGTGATCATATTATGTTTCCAGTAGAGAGAAGTGCACTTTTAAACGATATAGCCAGAGAAATGCATGGCCAAACAGTAGCTGACCGTGAAGGTACAATATCAAAATTACTTAACGAAGATGCTATGGAAAAAATAGTTGATTCGACCTGGTCAAAGCTGTGGGCTAAATTCATGGCATTCGGTACCGCAAGTGCGGGTATAATAGCTATAATTATGGCTATTCAAGCTATAAAAATGCTGGTTGGTGTATGTGTAAATGGATATATGCTACACCAAATGTACGGATGGAGTTTACATCTCCTCGGTGCATTATGGAGCTCCGTTGCACAACTTCTTCTCTATCTGAGTAAATCTGAAACCAAATTAAATACAGCAAAAACTAATGTTGAAAAATCAACAATTTACGGAGATCTAAATAGTCAGGAAACTGAACTAAGATCATTTAACGTAGTTCATGCTGAAAACGCAAATCAACAACAAAGTTTCCAACAAATACAACCAGTTCATCACGTTATAAGCATTCAACCAGAAGCTCAAGTACAAATAGTAAAACACTCTCTTCCATCAAATTCAGCTTTTTTCTCATTACATCAGTTATAAAAAAATATATATATCTACATTACGTCTTTGTAAAAATTAGCATAGTAATACACAGAGGAACGATACTAGTTTATTCTCGTTTAGACTCAAATCACCTAGTAATCGTTTTGTAAGGGAGGTGTAACGTCCGGCGAAAATCTAAGAAAAGAGATAAAATTTTTTTTTTCTCTTCTCTTCTCTTTTTCTCATCTATACCGAAAACCTTTCACTTACTGACAATGATCACTCTACACAAAAAAAATCTAAAAGAAACAAGAGACAGGAAACTAAAAAAATGGAAGCACAAGATTCACTACCAGCCACCACCCGTTGCGCATCAGTCTGTTAACCTAATCCTGAAGTTATGAGCAGGACACCAACGAATGTACCGTTAGGTCATCTTCAGCTGCACTACAAGAACGACCAAAGTAGATGCATTGATTTTTAGCAGAACATTGAAGATTGGAGATTTACGTTTCCGACTTTCGCCGAAAATTGTCTAGACTAAATTTCTTTTAACAACTAACTCCGCCTACTAAATGTACTGCGCATTTTCTTAAAAAAACCGTTAATGTACCGTTAGAAAATAAGGGAAACTTTCCACTAGTTTTTAAAAACTGAGAGTTCCACATTCGTAATTTATTTAACTCAATTCTTAACTAAATATTTCAAATTTTATATACAATAACAACCATAAAAATATTTTTATGTGTACATTTTTATGCATATAACAATATATTATTCTTTTATTATACATACCGTTATACAAAATAAGATTAATTATAAATAATAATATTTAGAATAACTTTCAAAATTTAAATAAGCTATGTTTATATCATTTTACTGTTTAGATTAATTTTAAATTTAGTGATTAACAATTACTTATAAACAATATTTGAATGTAAATTATTAATAATTTTACTCGCTATAAATTATATGCGTTTCGATTCATATAATTCGCTCTTTAAGTGACATAAAATTGTTAATAATAAATGCAATTGTTAAATTATTATTAAGAAACTATATAATATTAGTCTGTAATAATTTGTACTCATTCCTTTTTTCTTAAGCCAATCAAAGAAAATGTAGGCGTTGACATTTTTTCTAATTGGTAACTGACTCAAAATACCAGCCCCTTTCTTCTACGAAATTACGCGGTCAAAACCTTTAAAAGGCCCTGCATCCCCCGCTGAAAACGGACTTGCACTGGGATACGGACTCGTACTCAGGGAGACTCAGTCACAGTCTCAAGTTTGACAAAACCAGAGCCAGAGCCAACGAGCCAGAGCCAGAGTTTTAAATTTTGAAATCCAACAAGTTCTTTTACTAAATTTTTGAAATCCAACAAGTTCTTTTACTAAATTTTTGAAATCCAACAAGTTCTTTTACCAAATTTTGAAATCCAACAAGTTGCTAAAAAAAATCTAACAAGTTACCAAGCGAGAAAAGGTGTCAACAACGAAACAAAGAGTGAGTAAAAATAATCTTGTATATTATTTCTCTTACTTTAAATTAAAAATACCTT